>JAFMOC010000396.1:70000-115000 GCA_019802505.1 Corydoras sp. C115 | reverse complement strand
GAACGTGGAAACTTCATCCGGATCGCTGAGTAACAGGAATCCGGTTTCTCTAACAATTAAAAACTGCCATCTAGTGGCCAAGTCACAGAAACTGTTACGCATTTACGGGACAGGATTCCTGTTACTCAGCGATCTGAATGGAGTTTCCACGTTCTCCCCATGTCCATGGTTTTTTTTCCCCCCCAGGATCATCGGTATCCACACACCGTCCAAAAACATGGTTTCAAGGTGAATTGAATGCTCTCAATTGCCCCATTTAGACATGGGGAGAACGTGGAAACTTCATCCGGATCGCTGAGTAACAGGAATCCGGTTTCTCTAACAATTAAAAACTGCCATCTAGTGGCCAAGTCACAGAAACTGTTACGCATTTACGGGACAGGATTCCTGTTACTCAGCGATCTGAATGGAGTTTCCACGTTCTCCCCATGTCCATGGTTTTTTTTTTCCCCCCAGGATCATCGGTATCCACACACCGTCCAAAAACATGGTTTCAAGGTGAATTGAATGCTCTCAATTGCCCCATTTAGACATGGGGAGAACGTGGAAACTTCATCCGGATCGCTGAGTAACAGGAATCCGGTTTCTCTAACAATTAAAAACTGCCATCTAGTGGCCAAGTCACAGAAACTGTTACACCTTTACGGGACAGGATCCCTGTTACTCAGCGATCTGAATGGAGTTTCCACGTTCTCCCAATGTCCATGGTTTTTTCCCCCCCAGGATCATCGGTATCTGCGCACCGTCCAAAAACATGGGTTCAAGGTGAATTAAATGCTCTCAATTGCCCCATATAGTGTGTGCTTGCATGTGTCTGTCTGTGTGAGTGAGTGTATTCCCAGTCCTTGATTGGCGACCTGTCCAGGGTGTATCTAGCGCCTGAAATATGCTCCCCTGGATGGTTACGGGGAACCCCCCCCCCTCCCCATGACCAATACAGGATTAAGCAGAACATAATGAATGTTCTGCTGTTGTGTTGTGTATTGCATTAGGGGTTATATGAGCATCCTGATCAAACCGAAGCCCGTCGGATGACACGTGGGAAGAATGGGCCGATGAAGACGATGAAGACGAAGGCACGCGGGTCTGATCCTCGGCTAATTGCTCGCGCGAGAGAGCAATCCGCCCGGCTGAGGGTTCGGATCCGTGATCTGGTTCCGCTAAGCGGAGAGGATGATGTTATCTTTCCGGTGCGACGGAAAGAGCCGTGAATTTAAATCAGCCGCTTCCGTGACATTTACAGGCTGCGACGGAGGAGGCGCGAATACAAATATCAGCGTGTTAATCGGCCTAAGCCTGGATTAACTCCCGGCGCCGAGTCGAGAGGTGTTTTTTTTTTTTTTTTTTTTTTTTTTTTAACCTGCGCTCCAAATGAATCGCATTGTAATTAATCTCGAGTTCAGGCTAATATAACGTCCTGCTTTAAAAAGAACCTCTTTTTTTTTTTTCATCGCAAAGCCGAGGCGTAGCGAGCGTTTCGGATGCTCAGAGTGGCTCTTTGAATAAATGTACCTCATGCTGCCGTGTGTGTGTGTGTGTGTGTGTGTGTGTGTGTGTGTGCTGTAAACACTGGTGGATTGAGAGGATGATTTATCTGACCTTGCGTATCATTTCAGAAGTTGTTTTCTGTTTACTTCTTGTTTTTGACGTGCTTTTAGTAGACGACAGCTCTGCTGGGTTCTTTGTAGTTCTCCTCTTTTTTTTAAGTCCTTTAGAACTTCCACACACACACACACACACACACACACAAACTTTTTCAATTTCTTTCTTTTATCTACCTTGTTGCCAAACCCATGTGAGCTGCTCGTCAATAAACTCGTCATTATTATTATCATTATCATACTGTGAGGACTGTGTTGTTCACAGTAGTGTGTTTTCGGTTCCGTTGCCTCACTGTGAGGACGGAGAACCGGTCCGTGAGGACAAGAGCTGCTTCCAAGCGGCGTGTTCTAACAATATGCACTACATTCGATAATCTATATACATCGTCTGTGTCAATAGGTTGCATATCACAGAGATAGGGTACCTGTCCAGACTTTGGCCACGCCCCCCTTTATGCTCTATTATCTATCTCCTCCACTTATCATATAGATGGACTTTGTAGTTCTCCAATTCCAGACTGTAGTCCATCTGTGTTCTGTTGGTTCTCTGGTCTCTATTGGTCAGGAGCATCACAGAACAGTTATCATTTGGGTGGTGGATTGTTTATTGTCGGTTCTGCAGTGACACTGATGTGGTGGTCTGGAATTAGAGAACTACAACGTCCATCTATATGATAAGTGGAGGAGACAGAGGAGGCAGCCAGAAGGGGGTGTGGCCTAAGGGTGGACTGGTACTGTGGATGGACTTTGTAGTTCTCCAATTCCAGACTATAGTCCATCTGTGTTCTTTGCTAGTCCCCCTACTCGGTTCCCAAATGCTCAGGACCGCCATACACTAGGTATTAATTACATAGTAAGAGTCAATAGTTAGGCCACACCCCCTTCTTGCTCCATCCTCTATCTCCTCCACTTATCATATAGATGGAGTTTGTAGTTCTCCAATTCCAGACTGTAGTCCATCTGTGTTCTTTGTTGTTGTTGGTCCCCTGCTGGTTCTCTGGTCTGTGTTGGTCAGGAGCATCACAGAACAGGTATCATTTGGGTGGTGGATTGTTTATTGTCGGTTCTGCAGTGACACTGATGTGGTGGTGGTGGGGGGGTTTAGTGGAGTTTCATTTCTCCACCTCAGTCACACTGCTGGGATAGGAATAATGCCCCCACCCAATAACCCCTGCTCTGTGGTGCTACTATTGGGGTTCTGAGCATTAGAACAGAGTAAAGGGGACGTACACAGTATGTACTGTATAACCCAAACAGATGGACTACAGTCTGCAATTGAAGAACTACAAAGAACATCTACAGTACCATTCACAAGTTAGGCCACGCCCCCTTCATGCTCCATCCTCTATCTCCTCCACTTATCAAATAGATGGACTTTGTAGTTTTCCAATTACAGACTGTAGTCCATCTGTGTTCTTTGTTGTTGTTAGTCCCCTGTTGGTTCTCTGGTCTCTGTTGGTCAGGAGCATCACAGAACAGGTATCATTTGGGTGGTGGATTGTTTATTGTCGGTTCTGCAGTGACGCTGATGTGGTGGTGGTGGTGGGGAGGGGGTTTAGTGTGGTGACACTGCTGGAACCCACTGGAAGAAATTGTGGCTGTAATTAAGCTCCAGTAGGTGTAACGATGAGGTCTGTGTACATGTCTCTGATACGAAGCTGCTAATGGCGTTGGAGTTGGCAGTCCTTGTTGTTTGGCGCGTGATAAAAGAGAGATTGTTGCAAAAAATAGCCTCCAAGCTGGTCAGCCAATCAGCGCCATCTCGGCAGCAACCTGCTCTGTGGCAGATTTAACATGTTTAATCAGCCAACGACCCGATTGGTGCCAACGGCGTGGGACACCATGCAGAAACGCAATGATGCAGACGCTCGTCCAAGGAAAGTGTCTCTTATAGGGGAGTGTCTCTTATAGGGGAGTGTCTCTTATAGGGGAGTGTCTCTTATAGGGGAGTGTCCCTTTATAGGGGAGTGCCCTTTATAGGGGAGTGTCCCTTTATAGGGGAGTGTCCCTTTATAGGGGAGTGTCTCTTATAGGGGAGTGTCTCTTATAGGGGAGTGTCCCTTATAGGGGAGTGTCCCTTATAGGGGAGTGTCCCTTATAGGGGAGTGCCCTTTATAGGGGAGTGCCCTTTATAGGAGAGTGTCCCTTTATAGGGGAGTGCCCCTTTATAGGGGAGTGCCCCTTTATAGGGGAGTGCCCCTTTATAGGGGAGTGCCCCTTATAGGGGAGTGCCCCTTATAGGGGAGTGCCCCTTTATAGGGGAGTGCCCCTTTATAGGGGAGTGTCCCCTTTATATGGGGGAGTGCCCTTTATATGGGGGAGTGCCCTTTATAGGGGAGTGCCCCTTTATAGGGGAGTGCCCTTTATAGGGGAGTGCCCCTTTATAGGGGAGTGCCCCTTTATAGGGGAGTGCCTCTTATAGGGGAGTATGCCTCTTATAGGGGAGTATGCCTCTTATAGGGGAGTGTGCCTCTTATAGGGGAGTGTGCCTCTTATAGGGGAGTGTGCCTCTTATAGGGGAGTGCCCCTTTATAGGGGAGTGCCCCTTTATAGGGGAGTGTCCCTTTATAGGGGAGTGTCCCTTTATAGGGGAGTGTCCCTTTATAGGGGAGTGCCCCTTTATAGGGGAGTGCCCCTTAATAGGGGAATGTCCCTTTATAGGGGAGTGTCCCTTTATAGGGGAGTTGCCCTTTATAGGGGAGTGTCCCTTTATAGGGGAGTGCCCCTTTATAGGGGAGTGCCCCTTTATAGGGGAGTGTCCCCTTTATAGGGGAGTGTCCCCTTATAGGGGAGTGTCCTTTATAGGGGAGTGCCCCTTTATAGGGGAGTGCCCCTTTATAGGGGAGTGCCCCTTTATAGGGGAATGTCCCTTTATAGGGGAGTGTCCCCTTTATAGGGGAGTGTCCCCTTATAGGGGAGTGTCCTTTATAGGGGAGTGCCCCTTTATAGGGGAGTGTCCCTTTATAGGGGAGTGTCCCTTATAGAGGAGTATTAGCATTTAGGACACTTTGCAAACCTGTATGGTCCACAAAAAGCATTTTTTTCACGGTGGCTTAGTGGTTGGCATGTTCTCCTCTCAGCGCTAGGGGTTCCAGATTTAACATGTTTAATCAGCCAACGATCCGATTGGGGCCAACGGCGTGGGACACCATGCAGAAACGCAACAATGCAGACGCTCGTCCAAGGGAAGTGTCCCTTATAGGGGAGGGTCCCTTATAGGGGAGTGTCCCTTATAGGGGAGTGTCCCTTATAGGGGAGTGCCCTTTATAGGGGAGTGCCCTTTATAGGAGAGTGTCCCTTATAGGGGAGTGCCCTTATAGGGGAGTGCCCCTTTATAGGGGAGTGCCCCTTTATAGGGAGTGCCCCTTTATAGGGGAGCGCCCCTTTATAGGGGAGTGCCCCTTTATAGGGGAGTGTCCCCTTTATAGGGGAGTGTCCCTTTATAGGGGAGTGTCCCCTTTATAGGGGAGTGTCCCCTTTATAGGGGAGTGTCCGCTTTATAGGGGAGTGTCCCCTTATAGGGGAGTGTCCCTTTATAGGGGAGTGCCCCTTTATAGGGGAGTGCCCCTTTATAGGGGAGTGTCCTTTATAGGGGAGTGTCCTTTATAGGGGAGTGCCCCTTTATAGGGGAGTGTCCCTTTATAGGGGAGTGTCCCTTTATAGGGGAGTGTCCCTATAGGGGAGTGCCCCTTTATAGGGGAGTGCCCCTTTATAGGGGAGTGTCCCTTTATAGGGGAGTGTCCCTTTATAGGGGAGTGTCCCTATAGGGGAGTGCCCCTTTATAGGGGAGTGCCCCTTTATAGGGGAGTGCCCCTTTATAGGGGAATGTCCCTTTATAGGGGAGTGTCCCTTTATAGGGGAGTGCCCCTTTATAGGGGAGTGCCCCTTTATAGGGGAGTGTCCCTTTATAGGGGAGTGTCCCTTATAGGGGAGTATTAGCATTTAGGACACTTTGCAAACCTGTATGGTCCACAAAAAGCATTTTTTTCACGGTGGCTTAGTGGTTGGCATGTTCTCCTCTCAGCGCTAGGGGTTCCAGATTTAACATGTTTAATCAGCCAACGACCCGATTGGGGCCAACGGCGTGGGACGCTCGTCCAAGGGGAGTGTCCCTTCTAGGGGAGTGTCCCTTCTAGGGGAGTGTCCCTTCTAGGGGAGTGTCCCTTATAGGGAAGTGTCCCTTATAGGGGAGTATTAGCATTTAGGACACTTTGCAAACCTATATGGTCCACAAAAAGCATTTTTAAAAACAGGATGTTGGGTCATGGGCGGCACGGTGGCTTAGTGGTTAGCATGTTCTCCTCTCAGCTCTAGGGATTCCCGGTTCGAATCCCAATCTGGGTGGAGTTTCCATGTTCTCCCCGTGTCCGCGCCAATTTATCTCTGGGAACACACACACTCGCACAGAAACACACACACACTATATAAGGGCAATTCAGAACATCCAATTCACCTTGAACTCTACTAAGGTTGCGGGGGAGGGGGTTCCCCACACCCATACAGGGAAGAGTGTTTTCGGTGCTGAGTGGACAAACTCCGGACAAGACGCTAAATTATCTCTGGGAACACACACACTCTCACAGAAACACACACACACTATATAGGGGCAATTCAGAGCATCCAATTCACCTTGAACTCTACTAGGGTTGTGGGGGAGGGGGTTCCCCATACCCATCCAGGGAAGAGCGTTTTGGGTGCTGGGGGGACAAACTCAGGACAGGACGCCAATTTATCTCTGGGAACACACACACACTATATAGGGGCAATTCAGAACATCCAATTCACCTTGAACTCTACTAAGGTTGCGGGGGAGGAGGTTCCCCATGCCTATCCAGGGGAGAACATTATAGACAGGACAGGACACCAATCCATCACTGGAAACACACTCTCTCACAATCTATATAGGACCAATTTAGAGCAGCCAATTCACCTTGAATCCTTGTTTTTGGACTGTGGGAGGCAGCAGTGGGGTAAGTGTGAGTGAGGGAGGCAAACAGTTCAGTTCATTTGTTTGCAGACTGTCTGGTTGAAAGCGGCTATGCTCCACAGGAGGAGTGGAGTTTGGTGGTCCGATGGCACGGGGTCGCCCTGCCTTGTTGCCCCCGACTCCTCGCGGGGTAGGTGGAGCGCCCCGGCGAGGGGCAGATAGCGCTGAATATTTAGATCTGAGCTCATCTCGAGTTCACAGTCTATTCAAATGTTTACACGGCGCGTCCCGACAAAGCGAGAGGCCGTGTCGGATTTTCCATAACGCCCCCCCCCCCTCGCCCCGTTCTGCCCCCCTCGCCCCGTTCTGCCCCACTCGCCCCCGTTCCCTCGCTCGCCTTTATTCCATCAAAGCGGGAGGAGAGAGGAGCTACATGCACAAACAGCAATAAGCCATCGTCTCACACAGCTCACTTATTCACTTCTGCCCCTGCCAGCCCCTGAGGGGGGGGGGGGTGACCCCCACGCCCGGGCAGCTCAATGCGAAGAAAAGAGCCCTTTGATTCGGCTGGCACCATGCCACCCTGCACCCCTGCCCCACCCCGCTCCCTCCAGCTGGAGCTGCCTGCTCTCTCACGCCGTCTCTCTCTCTCACGCCGTCTCTCTCTCTCACGCCGTCTCTCTCTCTCTCACGCCGTCTCTCTCTCTCATGCTGTCTCTCTCTCTCTCTCATGCCGTCTCTCTCTCTCTCTCTCACGCCGTCTCTCTCTCACGCCGTCTCTCTCTCTCTCACGCCGTCTCTCTCTCTCTCACGCCGTCTCTCTCTCTCATGCTGTCTCTCTCTCTCTCTCATGCCGTCTCTCTCTCTCTCTCTCACGCCGTCTCTCTCTCACGCCGTCTCTCTCTCTCACGCCGTCTCTCTCTCTCTCACGCCGTCTCTCTCTCTCATGCTGTCTCTCTCTCTCTCTCATGCCGTCTCTCTCTCTCTCTCTCTCACGCCGTCTCTCTCTCACGCCGTCTCTCTCTCACGCCGTCTCTCTCTCACGCCGTCTCTCTCTCTCTCTCTCTCTCACGCCGTCTCTCTCTCTCTCTCTCACGCCGTCTCTCTCTCATGCTGTCTCTCTCTCTCTCATGCCGTCTCTCTCTCTCTCATGCTGTCTCTCTCTCTCTCTCTCACATACAGTCTCTCTCTCACGCCGTCTCTCTCTCTCACATACAGACTCTCTCTCTCACATACAGTCTCTCTCTCTCTCACGCCGTCTCTCTCTCACGCCGTCTCTCTCTCTCACGCCGTCTCTCTCTCTCTCTCATGCCGTCTCTCTCGCCGTCTCTCTCTCACGCCGTCTCTCTCTCTCTCACGCCGTCTCTCTCTCTCATGCTGTCTCTCTCTCTCACGCCGTCTCTCTCTCTCTCTCATGCCGTCTCTCTCTCTCTCTCTCACGCCGTCTCTCTCTCACGCCGTCTCTCTCTCACGCCGTCTCTCTCTCACGCCGTCTCTCTCTCACGCCGTCTCTCTCTCTCTCTCTCTCTCTCACGCCGTCTCTCTCTCTCTCTCTCACGCCGTCTCTCTCTCATGCTGTCTCTCTCTCTCTCATGCCGTCTCTCTCTCTCTCATGCTGTCTCTCTCTCTCTCTCACATACAGTCTCTCTCTCTCACATACAGACTCTCTCTCTCACATACAGACTCTCTCTCTCACATACAGTCTCTCTCTCTCTCACGCCGTCTCTCTCTCTCTCACGCCGTCTCTCTCTCTCTCATGCTGTCTCTCTCTCTCTCTCACATACAGTCTCTCTCTTTCTCACACGCCGTCTCTCTCTCTCACATACAGACTCTCTCTCTCACATACAGTCTCTCTCTCTCACGCCATCTCTCTCTCTCACATACAGTCTCTCTCTCTCTCACGCCGTCTCTCTCTCTCTCACGCCGTCTCTCTCTCTCTCACACCGTCTCTCTCTCTCTCTCACGCCGTCTCTCTCTCTCACATACAGACTCTCTCTCTCACATACAGTCTCTCTCTCTCTTTCACACGCCGTCTCTCTCTCTCACGCCGTCTCTCTCTCACATACAGTCTCTCTCTCACGCCGTCTCTCTCTCACATACAGTCTCTCTCTCTCACGCCGTCTCTCTCTCTCTCACGCCGTCTCTCTCACACATACAGTCTCTCTCTCTCACGCCGTCTCTCTCTCTCTCTCTCTCACGCCGTCTCTCTCACACATAGTCTCTCTCTCTCATGCTGTCTCTCTCTCTCACGCCGTCTCTCTCTCTCTCACGCCGTCTCTCTCTCTCACGCCGTCTCTCTCTCTCACGCCGTCTCTCTCTCTCACGCCGTCTCTCTCTCTCACGCTGTCTCTCTCTCACGCCGTCTCTCTCTCACATGCTGTCTCTCTCTCACATACAGTCTCTCTCTCTCATGCTGTCTCTTTCTCTCACATACAGTCTCTCTCTCTCATGCTGTCTCTCTCTCTCTAACGCCGTCTCTCTCTCTCACATACAGTCTCTCTCTCTCACATACAGTCTCTCTCTCTCTTACGCCGTCTCTCTCTCTCACGCCGTCTCTCTCTCTCACGCCGTCTCTCTCTCTCACGCCGCCTCTCTCTCACGCCGTCTCTCTCTCACGCCGTCTCTCTCTCACGCCGTCTCTCTCTCACGCCGTCTCTCTCTCACGCCGTCTCTCTCTCACGCCGTCTCACTCTCTCACGCCGTCTCTCTCTCCCTCACGCCGTCTCTCTCTCTGTCTCACACCGTCTCTCTCCCTGTCTCACACGCCGTCTCTCCCTGTCTTACACGCTCACACTGTCTCTCTCATTCTCATACCCTGCCTCTCTCTCTCTCTCTGTCACATGCCGTCTCTCTCTCACACACCGTCTCTCTCTCACGCCGTCTCTCTCTCACGCCGTCTCTCTCTCACGCCGTCTCTCTCTCACGCCGTCTCACTCTCTCACACCGTCTCTCTCTCCCTCACGCCGTCTCACTCTCTCACGCCGTCTCTCTCCCTGTCTCACACGCCGTCTCTCCCTGTCTTACACGCTCACACTGTCTCTCTCATTCTCATACCCTGCCTCTCTCTCTCTCTCTGTCACATGCCGTCTCTCTCTCACACACCGTCTCTCTCTCTCTCCCATGCTGTCTCTCCCTCTACCATCCAACATCTACCATCTCTCTCACACCGCCTTTCTCTAATATGGTTTCTCTCTCACGCCGTCTCTCTCTCTCTCTCTCTCACGCCGTCTCTCTCTCTCTCCCTCAAGCTGTCTCTCTCTCTCTAACCTCTAACCTCTCTCTCACATCTTACCTCACCCTCATCCTTCCCCACGCTCACTCTGCTCTCTCTTTATCTGTTTTAAGGCTTTTTGTCCTCTCTCTTTAGCATGTTCTCCCCGTCCTGTGATCACTCCTGCAGGTTCTGGGTTCTCCTCGGTTCCGTTGGCGCTCCGCCTCCTCTGCACTGCGCCTCTCGCTCATTTAACCTCCACCGCCTGCATTCTCTAATGGACACGTTATCTTCAGCGATGCTCATTTATTTTGTGCACTCAGTCGATCCCCCCCCCCCCCAACACGCTTCATTTGGTTTAGAAGCCGTTTCTATCGAGCTTTATTTCGTCCACATTTCGTTTTCTCTTTTACTCGTTTGGTCCCCTGAGCGTCTCGCCGTGTCTCGCACCCGAGTGTCTCTCACCCGAGTGTCTCTCACCCGAGTGTCTCTCACCCGAGTGTCTCTCACCCGAGTGTCTCCCCGATGTTTTATCCTGCACTCTGACCTTTGGCTTGTTTTGTTTCTCGTGCACTTTATCAGTTCATTCCTCACACATTTGCATCTCTTCACTAACGTTCCGCCAGCGGTGACTCTCTCTGCCATGTAGCACACTGCGTGCCCGCACTTTTATCAGTTCATCCCACACATTTGCACACTGTTAAACCCACACACACTGTTCCCCCCCACACTGTTGAACACTCTCCGCACACTGTAGCACCCACACTGTTAATCCCGTCCCGCACACTGTTAATCCCACACCGCACACTGTTAATCCCTTTATCCCGCACACTGTTAATCCCACACCGCACACTGTTAATCCCACACCGCACACTGTTAATCCCACACCGCACACTGTTAAAACCCTTTATCCCACACACTGTTAATCCCGCACCGCACACTGTTAACCCGCACCACGGTTAATCCCACACCGCACACTGTTAAACCCACATCCCGTACACTGTTAATCCCTTTTATCCCACCGCACACTGTTGATCCCGCACCACACACTGTTAATCCCTTTATCCCGCACACTGTTGATCCCGCACCGCACACTGTTAATCCCGCACCGCACACTGTTAAACCCACACCGCACACTGTTAATCCCTTTATCCCGCACACTGTTGATCCCGCACCACACACTGTTAATCCCTTTATCCCGCACACTGTTGATCCCGCACCGCACACTGTTAATCCCACACCGCACACTGTTAAACCCTTTATCCCACACACTGTTAATCCCGCACCGCACACTGTTAATCCCGCACCACACACTGTTAATCCCACACCGCACACTGTTAAACCCTTTATCCCGTACACTGTTAATCCCTCACCGCACACTGTTAAACCCGCACCGCACACTGTTAATCCCACACCGCACATTGTTAAACCCTTTATCCCACACACTGTTAATCCCGCACCGCACACTGTTAATCCCGCACCGCACACTGTTTATCCCCTACACTGTTAATCCCTTTATCCCGCACACTGTTAATCCCTTTATCCCACACACTGTTAATCCCACACCGCACACTGTTAATCCCGCACCGCACACTGTTAATCCCACACACTGTTAATCCCGCACCGCACACTGTTAATCCCACACACTGTTAATCCCACACCGCGCACTGTTAATCCCGCACCGCACACTGTTAATCCCACACACTGTTAATCCCGCACCGCACACTGTTAATCCCACACACTGTTAATCCCACACCGCGCACTGTTAATCCCGCACTGCACACTGTGCGGTGTGAGATTAACAGTGTGTGGGATTAGCAGTGTGCGGTGTGGGATTAACAGTGTGTGGGATTAACACTGTTAATCCCTTTATCCCACACACTGTTAATCCCACACCACACACTGTTAATCCCACACACTGTTAATCCCGCACACTGTTAATCCCACACACTATTAATCCCACACCCGCACGCTCTGTATCCAGCGCACTGTTTATTCCTTTACCCCGCACACTCTTTTTACCCCGCACACTCTTTTTACCCCACACACTCTTCATCCCGCACACTCTTTATCCCGCACACTCTTTATTCCTTTATCCCAATCACATTTTTATCCCGCACACTCTTTGTCTCGCACACTCTTCGTCCCGCACACTCTTTATTCCTTTATCCCACTCACTCTTTTTACCCCGCACACTCTTCGTCCCGCACACTCTTAATCCCTTTATCCAGCACACTCTCTATCCCGCACACTCTTTATTCCCTTTATCCCATGCCCTGTTTACCTGGCGCCCTGTTTACCCAGCGTCCACTTTATCCCGCACACTCTTTATCCCGCACACTCTTTATCCCGCACACTCTTTATCCCGCACACTCTTTATCCTGCACACTCTTTATCCCGCACACTCTTTATCCCGCACACTCTTTATCCCGCACACTCTTTATCCCGCACACTCTTTATCCCGCACACTCTTTATCCCGCACACTCTTTATCTCGCACACTCTTTATCCCGCACACTCTTTATCCCGCACACTCTTTATCCCGCACACTCTTTATCCCGCACACTCTTTATCCCGCACACTCTTTATCCCGCACACTCTTTATCCCGCACACTCTTTATCCCGCACACTCTGTATCCCGCACACTCTGTATCCCGCACACTCTTTATCCCGCACACTCTTTATCCCGCACACTCTTTATCCCGCACACTCTTTATCCCGCACACTCTTTATCCCGCACACTCTTTATCCCGCACACTCTTTATCCCGCACACTCTTTATCCTGCACACTCTTTATCCTGCACACTCTTTATCCTGCACACTCTTTATCCTGCACACTCTTTATCCCGCACACTCTTTATCCCGCACACTCTTTATCCCGCACACTCTTTATCCCGCACACTCTTTATCCCGCACACTCTTTATCCCGCACACTCTTTACCCTGACTATTGCTCACTCTCTTTGCTCACTTCGATTCTTCCTCACCCTGCCTCTCGCTTACTCTCACCCTCAGCCTGTCTCTTGCTCACTCTCTCTCTCTCTCGCTCGGTCTGTATTCGTTGTGAAAGGCACACTGACTATTTGCCCTCTATTTCATGGCCTTTTAAACATTCTTTTACCCCTCCTGCACTCCTGCACTCCTCTCCTCACTCCATTTGATTTTAATTTAGTCTGTACACTCCACCTTTTAATTATCATTAACAGACAGATTAATTTATTTATTTTAGATCATGATGGAGGATGAAGTGTCGTCCCATTAACACTTTCAGAATGTCATGTCGTACCGCTGTAGACTCCGCAGAGACGCTGGTGTCAGTGTCAGGTGTCATGGTAACGGGTTTCCATACTTTTGCTGTATGGTGCTTATCTTTAAGTACATCATGCATTGCAATAATGATGAAGTGCTCGCTGCTGCTCTCTCTCGCGCGCGCTTTGTCACCCCCTCTCTTCTGAGTCCTTAATAAACAATGTTAAGCTCCATCTGTTGAATTGTGGGCTGGCGCGCAGGTGAGGGTGCGGGTGGGGGGGGTGAGGGTTGCGGGTGTGAGGCACCGCAGCAATAATGCAGAGGTTTATCTGTAGATTTGCTTTCAGCTCACGGAGATGACTGTGTTTGTTCATGTGATGAATCTCTGACTGCACGTTCACTCGATTTCTGCCTTCACGTGTCAACGTCCGTGTGATGTCAAAAGCTCAATAAGACCTTTTTTTTGGGAGAGAACTTTATCAGGCCTCATCTCTGACACGTCCGTGTGGGTCTGGGCTTTGAGAACGGTTCGTGGAGTTGAAGAAGAGATGGGACTACCAACGATTTCATTAATGATATGAATCGCACGTGCTTCCTTTGGTTTGCGGTTGGTTTGGCGTTATGGTCCGAAAAAGGGCCAATGATAAAAAAAAAAAAAAAAAAACATCGTCATTCATTCGTTCCACAGAGCCCCCCCCCCCCCCCCCCACCCCAACATTCTACAGATTTCACACCGCAGATCAGTTTTAGCCAACAATCTGCAGCATTTTTCATTCATTCATTCATTATCTCCCGCTCTATCCTCTATTAGGGTCGCGGTGGGGTTCCCCATGCCCATCCAGGGGAGAACGTCTCGGGCGCTGGGCAGATACACCCAGGAAAGGGCGCCAATCCATCGCTGATCTGCAGCATATTTGTATTTATTTATTTTTACTTTTATAACTATCCATCCAAGGGAGGCACGGTGGCTTAGTGGTTTAGCATGTTGTCCTCTCAGCACTGGGGATTCCCGGTTTGAAACCCACGTGAACACGGGGAGAACATGGAAACTCCACGCAGATTGGGATTCGAACCGGGAATCCCTAGTGCTGAGAGGAGAACATGCTAAACACTAAGCCACCAAGCCGCCCACGTAAAGGATCTAGTTTTAATTTCTTTAGATCAAACTTATAATTTGTAAATAGCATTTATTTTATTTTTTTTTGCCCTTTACCTGTTGTTTGGTTTCTAAACACAACTTGGTTCCTCAAGTCGGTTCCCCATGCCCATCCAAGGCAGAACGTTTCAGGTGCTCGAGCGATACACCAAGGACAGGATGCCAATCTGTCACTGGACACAAACTGGTTCCCTGTAGCTGCTGCATTCAGTTCAAGACACTGACTCTGGTCTACAGGACAATCTCTGGATCTGTCCCCTCTTACCTTCACTCTGGATTTCCAACATACACTCCGACTCGTTCACTGCGTTCTAGTGATGAATGTCCCTCGGTGGTTCCACCTCACCGTGGTGCTAATTCTCACTCCGTATGGCTCTCCACTGACCAATGGTGGAACCATCTTCCCAAATCTGTAAGGTCAGGACGGGGTAACGATGAGGTTTGATGATTCTACAGTGTAGCTGGTTCCTCTTTAACTTCTGACTTGTGTTGTTCTCATTTGTAAGTCGCGTTGGATGAAAGCGTCTGCTAAATGATTAAATGAAAATGAATAATAAACGAAAGACACATCTGAAAGGCCCGGGCTTCCTTGTAGCTGAGCGTTGGGGGTTTGTGTGCGAGATCAAAAAAAAGATGTTGCTGTTATAAACACCTGCTGTGCTCCCGGTCCACACGGGTTATATTCATAGCATGTGACCATGAAGCAAACGGCGGTAAACAGTGCTTAACATGTCAGACGAATGATCTGCAGTTTCCATGTCAAGGGAAAGATCATGTACCTCATATCTCCACGGCATTCTCCAGCCAGCTGTCTTCTCTATCTTCGTCCTTCGGTCCCGCCAGTTTTACTGGAAAGCATTCGCTGCAAAAATGAAACTCAGCATCAGAATCAGAATATCTTTATTGTCATTATACCAGGTATAACGAAATTAAGGTGCCATACTTTTCGGTGTCACATACTTAAATTTACACAGATAAAGAGATTTAAAAGAGAACACTATGATTTACTATTTACAGAAAAAATTTGAAAGAAAGAAAGTGGTCGGCACATTCGCCTATCAGCTCTAGGGATTCCCGGTTCGAATCCCCATCTGGGTGGCGTTTCCATGTTCTCCCCGTGTCTGCGTGGGTTTCCTCCGGGTTCTCCGGTTTCCTCCCACAGTCCAAAAACATGGATCAAGTCAATTGAATTCTCCAAATTGCCCCATATAGAGTGTGTCTGTGTGAGTGAGTGTGTGCCCAGCGATGGATTAACACCCTGTCCTGGGTCTATCTGCCCAGCGCCCGAGACGTTCTCCCCTGGATGGGCATGGGGAACCCCACCGCGACCCTAATAGAGGATAAAGCGGGAGATAATGAATGAATGAATGAATGAAAGTAGAAACTAGTCATGATGTTGAGATTTCACTGCAGGGAATCATTTTTCATTCGTTATTCATTATCTTCCTACACAAGGGTTGGGGGAGGGGGTTCCCCATGCCCATCCAGGGGAGAACGTTTCGGGCGCTGGGCAGATACACCCAGGACAGGGAGCCAATCTATCACTGGACACACACTCACTTACACACATACACACACACTATATGGGGCAACTTGGAGCATTCACTTTACCCACACACACACTAGAGGTGAGATGATTAATAGTTTTAGCAATAAATCACGATTAAAAATATTACAATTAATTATTCATAGGAGCGCCTCACTAATGTCATGACGACATTCATAAGGCGGCAGTCTATCTCTGGGCACCTTACACTCACATACACACTCTATATGGGGCAATTTGGAGAATTCAATTAACTTTAGTCAATGTTGTTGGACTGTGGAAGGAAACTGGAGAATTTGGAGGAAACCCAAGTGGACACGGGGAGGACATGGAAACTCCACCCAGATTGGGATTCGAATCTGGATCCCCACTCACTCAGACACAAACACACACTATGGGGCAATTTAGAACATTCAAGTTACCAAAATCAAGGTTTTTGGACTGTGGGAGGAAAGCGGAGAACCCGGAGGAAACCCACGTGGACACGGGGAGGACATGGAAAGTCCACCCAGATTGGGATTCACACCTGGATCCCCACTCACTGAGACAGACACAATCACAAACACACACTATGGGGCAATTTGGAGCATTTAATTTACCAAGAATCCATGTTTTTGGACTGTGCAAGGAAACCGGAAAAAGTGGAGGAAACCCACGTGGACACTGGGGAGAACATGGAAAGTCCACCCAGATTGGGATTCGAACCTGGATCTCCACTCACTGAGACAGACACAATCACAAACACACACTATGGGGCAATTTGGAACATTCAATTTACAAAGAGTCCATGTTTTTGGACTGTGGAAGGAAACCGGAGAAAGTGGAGGAAACCCACGTGGACACGGGGAGAACATGGAAACTCCACCCAGATTGGGATTCGAACCTGGATCCTCGGTGCTGAGAGGAGAACATGCCAACCACTAAGCCATTGTACCAGGATTTATTTATTCTAATTGGATTTGAAGGCCCAAGTACTTTGATACATTTTTTTCAGATGGCATGAGGACAGTGTGTGTGTGTGTGTGTGTGTGTGTGTGTGTGTGTGTGTGTGTGTGTGTGTGTGTGTGTGTGTGTGTGTGTGTGTGTATGTGTGTGTGTGTGTGTCCCATGCATTTAGTCAGGATATTTGTGACTTTCTCAGCAAAACGATGTAATCTATCTCTATCTGTTCGTATTGTGGACGTAAATCCACCGTATTAAATCACCAGCTGCTTGATTTATATATCAGATCCTCAGATATAAATTAGCTCATATTAACTAAACCTTGCCCAGTGATAGATAGGCGTCCTGTCCTGGGTGTATCTGCCCAGCGCCCCAAACGTTCTCCCCTGGATGGGCATGGGGAACCCCCCCCACGACCCTAATATGAAATTAAGCGGTAGATAATTAGATGATTCGAATCCCAATCTGGGTGGAGTTTCCATGTTCTCCCCGTGTCTGCGTGGGTTTCCTCCGGGTTCTCCGGTTTCCTCCCACAGTCCAAAAACATGGATCAAGTCAATTGAATTCTCCAAATTGCTCCATATAGAGTGTGTCTGAGTGAGTGTGTGCCCAATGATAGATTGGCGCCCTGTCCTGGGTCTATCTGCCCAGCGCCCGAGACGTTCTCCCCTGGATGGGCATGGGGAACCCCCCCCGGGACCCTAATAGAGGATAAAGCAGAAGAATGAATGAATGAATTAATGAATGAAAGTAGAAACTAGTCATGATGTTGAGATTTCACTGCAGGGAATCATTTTTCATTCGTTATTCATTATCTTCCTACACAAGGGTTGGGGGAGGGGGGGGTTCCCCATGCCCATCCAGGGGAGAACGTCTCGGGCGCTGGGCAGATACACCCAGGACAGGGCGCCAATCTATCACTGGACACACACTTACTTACACACATACACACACATGGATTTGAAGGCCCAAGTACTTTGATACTTTTTTTTCAGATGGCATGAGGACAGTGTGTGTGTGTGTGTGTGTGTGTGTGTGTGTGTGTGTGTGTGTGTGTGTGTGTGTGTGTGTGTGTGTGTGTGTGTGTCTCCCATGCATTTAGTCAGGATATTTGTGACTTACATCAGCAAAACGATGTAATCTATCTGTATCTGTTCGTATTGTGGACGTAAATCCACCGTATTAAAGCACCAGCTGCTTGATTTATATATCAGATCCTCAGATATAAATTAGCTCATATTAACTAAACCTTGTCCAGTGATAGATAGGCGTCCTGTCCTGGGTGTATCTGCCCAGCGCCCCAAACGTTCTCCCCTGGATGTGAAATTAAGCGGTAGATAATTAGATGATTCGAATCCCAAAGTCTGCGTGGGTTTCCTCCGGGTTCTCCGGTTTCCTCCCACAGTCCAAAAACATGGATTAAGTGTATTGAATTCTCCAAATTGCCCCATATAGAGTGTGTGTGTGAGTGAGTGAGTGTGCGCCCAGCGATGGATTGGCGTCCTGTCCTGGGTGTATCTGCCCAGCACTCGAAACGTTCTCCCCTGGATGGGCATGGGGAACCCCCCCGTGACCCTAGTAGAGGATAAAGCGGGAGATAATGAATGAATGAATAATTAGATGAGGTCTACATGGTGGCTTAGTGTTTAGCATGTTCTCCTCTCAGTGCTGGGGATTCCCGGTTCGAATCCCAATCTGGGTGGAGTTTCCATGTCCTCCCCGTGTCCGTGTGGGTTTCCTCCACGTTCTCCGCTTTCCTCCCACAGTCCAAAAAACATGGATCAATTAAGATCAATTGAATTCTCCAATTTGCCCCATATAATGTGTGTGTGTGAGTGAGTGTGTGTTCAGTGATAGGTTGGCGTCCTGTCCTGGGTGTATCTTCCCAGCGCCCGAAACGTTCTCCCCTGGATGGGCGTGAGGAACCCCCCCCCACCCATCCCCCACTGCAACCCTATTATGAAATTAAGCGGAAGATAATCAGATGAGGTCGGCATGGTGGCTTAGTGGTTTAGCATGTTCTCCTCTCAGCACTAGGGATTCCCGGTTCGAATCCCAATCTGGGTGGAGTTTCCATGTTCTCCCCGTGTCCAAATGGGTTTCCTCCGGGTTCTCCGCTTTCCTCCCACAGTCCAAAAACATGGATCAAGGTCAACTGAATTCTCCAAATTGCCCCATATAGAGTGTGTGTGTGAGTGAGTGTGTGTCCAGTGATAGATTGGTGTCCTGTCCTGGGTGTATCTTCCCAGCGCCCCAAACGTTCTCCCCTGGATGGTCATGGGGAACCCGCCCGTAACCCTAATTTGAAATTAAGCGGGAGATAATTAGATGAGGTCGACATGGTGGCTTAGTGGTTTAGCATGTTCTCCTCTCAGCGCTAGGGATTCCCGGTTCGAATCCCAATCTGGGTGGAGTTTCCATGTTCTCCCCGTGTACGCGTGGGTTTCCTCCGGGTTCTCCGCTTTCCTCCCACAGTCCAAAAACATGGCTGGATTGGCGTCCTGTCCTGGGTGTGTCTGACCAACGTCCCAAACGTTCTCCCCTGGATGGGCATGGGGAACCCCCCCCCCCCCATCCCCTACTGCAACCCTATTATGAAATTAAGCGGAAGATAATCAGATGAGGTCGGCACGGTGGCTTAGTGGTTTAGCATGTTCTCCTGTCAGCGCTAGGGAT
The DNA here is from genome assembly GCA_019802505.1 of Corydoras sp. C115. Classification (NCBI taxonomy): domain Eukaryota; kingdom Metazoa; phylum Chordata; class Actinopteri; order Siluriformes; family Callichthyidae; genus Corydoras; species Corydoras sp. C115. Next base: position 95,694 of record JAFMOC010000396.1, on the reverse strand, counting down.
TCCCGGTTCGAATCTCAATCTGGGTGGAGTTTCCATGTCCTTAATTGAATTCTCCAAATTGCCCCATAGAGAGTATGTCTGTGTGAGGGTGCCTCAGCAACATGATGTAAAGTAAATGATGGACGGGCAGGACGGTGGACTCGCCGGTCTGTGACTCATACCGAAAAGTGTCGCACACGCGTGCCGAAGTCGAAGAGCCGTTTTCGTATCCGGCCCGCGAATCGGAGACGTCTTTTGTCAGCCCACAATTAAAACGGCATCGGCGCATTTGTAAGGATCCGTCTCGCCTCCGTCAAGGGACGGCGTAACGGGCCGTGATTGACAACGGCAGTCGCGCGACTCGTTGCTTCGGCGTCCTCGCCACCTCCTCCGTCTGCTCCAGTCATCAATTCAAGTGCTTACAACCCTCGCTTTGTGCGTTCTACAATAGCGCGAATTACGACCATAATGCCCATAGGCCTAATCCTCGCTAAAACTCCCTCATTACCGCCACGTACGAATTATGAGTTTGTTAATTGTGTCTCTTCTGTCTGAAGCGCGTGACAACTGAGTGAACCGTTTTATTTTGTTTTTACGGTGTCCCCCCCCCCCCCCACCCCCACCCCGCTTCATCTCCGCTTCTGAATAATAGAGTTAACAAATAAAAGAGTAATAACAGCCTAGAAGAGCTCGGCGAGGAAAAGCGGAAGCCCTCCCCTTTGGAAGCGTTTCATGTATTTCCTCTTTTTCTTTTCTCGCGAGGCGTGCTGAAAGAGATTTCTCCGTGTTTCTCGCACATTCTTTCTGTAATCCTTTTTAAAATATTCATAGCTAATCTGCATCTGCATGTAATTATGGGGCGGCTCCCGGCGATATCGACCGCTCCGAGGCCACCGCGCCGTCGCTCGGGCTTCGTCTCGGTTGCCGCGGAAAGTGCGGATGAATGAATATCTGGCGTCCGGTCAAACGGCTGAGTGGACAGTTGACATGGAGGCTTTAATTAGCCGAGCGGGGCGCATTGTGTGTTTTCGCTCGGCCTCACGTTGCATATGGAGGCGTTTGCGGTTGAGCGAGAACAAACTTTATGTTGTTTTTTAACAGATTTGGGGTTTTTTTCGCCATGAATTTAGTGAAGTGACAGTGCGAAAGAACACGGGTTATGGGTTATAGCGTGGAAAGATCTGTCCATCCATTATCTTCTGCTTTATCCTCTATTAGGGTCCGGGGGGGGGGTTTCACATGACCATCCAGGGGGGAACGTTTCGGGCATTGGGCAGATAGACCCAGAACAGGACACTAATCTATCACTGGACACACACTCACTCACACAAACACACTATATGGGGCAATTTGGAGAACTCAATTGACTTGATCCATGTTTTTGGACTGTGGGAGGAAACCGGAGAACCCGGAGGAAACCCACGCGGACACGGGGAGAACATGGAAACTCCACCCAGATTGGGATTTGAACTAGAACGAGGAAATCCTCTGTGCTGAAAGGTGGACGGGCTGACCACTAAGCCACCATGCCGCCGTAAAGATCACTATCTGTCCATCCATTATCTTCCACTTTATCCTCTACTAGGGTTGGGGGGGGGGTTCCCCATGCCCATCCAGGGGGGAACGTTTCGGGCGCTGGGCAGATACTGGACTGTGGGAGGAAACCGGAGAACCTGGAGGAAACCCACACAGACACGGGTAAAACATGGAAACCATCCATCCATCCATTATCTTCCGCTTTATCCTCTATTAGGCTCGCGGAGGGGGGGGTTCCCCATGCCCATCCAGGGGAGAATGTTTCGGACGCAGGACAGGACGCCAATCTATCACTGGACACACACTCACTCACACAGACACACTCTATATGGGGCAATTTGGAGAACTCAATTGACTTGATCCATGTTTTTGGACTGTGGCTGGAAACTGGAGAACCCGGAGGAAACCTACATGGACGAAAGGAGAACATGGAAACTCCACCCAGATGAGTATTCGAACTGGGAATCCTTAGCGCTGAAAGGAGAACATGCTAAACCACTAAGCCACTGTGATGCCCACTACATTACAATGTCATTTAAATAAATTAATAAATAAAATATGGGGTATCATAAGTTATGAAGAAATAAATAACACTTAATAATATAAAAAAAATCCTTAATAATATCAAACTGAATGAAGGGGGGGCAGGGGGTTCCTCATGCCCATCCAGGGGGAACATTTCGGGAGCTGGTCAGATACACCCAGGAAACCGGAGAACCTGGAGGAAAGCCACGCGGACACGGGAAGAACATGGAAACTCCACCCAGATTGGGATTCGAACCAGAACTAGGTTCAAGGTGACTTGAATGCTCTGAATTGCCCCTATATAGTGTGTGTCTGTCTGTGTGAGTGAGTGTGTGGCAGCGATGGATTGGCGCCCTGTCCTGGGTGTATCTGCCCAGCGCCCGAAACGTTCTCCCCTGGTGTTGAATGGTTCCATCCATACATGTAACAGCAGCAGATGTTTGGAGCTCTTTGTGGACAGCAGTGGTGGTGCAGCCGAGGCAGCAGGTATTTGGCCATCAGCTAAATCCAGACTAAAGATAAGAAAACTTTGTTTAAAAAAACAAAATTTCGGTTTCCCTGGAGTTAAAACGGCAGCGCGTCGGCCTTTGGTGACTATTTAGCTGCGACAGCGGTGCTTCATCTTCACCACCGCTGGTGACCCGAGCTCTGGCATAAAGAAAGTAAGTGGCAGAGACGGTGAAAGAGTTCTGGGTCCGTCCTACCGCCTGCGCCCCTATTATCATTAACCCCTTCCCCAGGCAAGGTGAAAAGCATGTAAAAGCCCAGTAAGCAAGGTCTAATTTTAGCATGGGGGAAAAAAAAAAAAGGGGGAAAAAAAAAAAAAAAAGTTTTTTTTTTTTTTTTTTTTTTTTTTTTACAAGGTGGGTGAGTTTCCCAGGAGCTCGATGTAAAGGAGCCACCATCAGAGGGCTGAGACAGCTCAATTAATCAGCGCCGCCCCGGGGAAGCTCGGCCCGCGACACGGACACTTTATTCCAGCCTGGCACAGGACGCACAGTCCCTGACACCAGCGCAGCCTCCGTCTCCCCCCGCCATGCCCCCTTTTGCTATGCCTTTCGCACTCTGCCGTTCTTCTGCACGCCCCTCGTTCTGCTGACACTCTCGCTTACAGCATTCTCACTGTCAGTATCACTCTCCCCATCTCTCACTCGCGCCACAGTTCTCAATCTATCACTCGGAAGCCCTTTTGTTCTCTCACTCCCTTCTTTCTTGGACTGAGGAAAAGATGTCCGTCCATTTCTGGCCAGTCTGTATCCGTTTCCCACAATCCGTTTTTTCTCATATATATATATTATAGGGGAGAACGTTTCGGGCGCTGGGCAGATACACCCAGGACAGGGCGCCAATCCATCGCTGGGCACACACTCACTCAAACAGGCACACTCTATATGGGGCAATTTTGGAGAACTCAATTGACTTGATCCATGTTTTTGGACTGTGGGAGGAAACCGGAGAACCCGGAGGAAACCCACGCAGACATGGGGAGAACATGGAAACTCCACCCAGATGGGGATTCGAACCGGGAATCCCTAGCGCTGAGAGGAGAACGTGCTAACCTATATATATATATAATATATATATATATATATATATATATATATATATATATATATATATATGTAAATATGTATGTGTGTGTGTGTGTGTGTGTGTGTGTGGGTGTGTGTGTGTGTGTATGTATATATATATATATATATATATATATATATATATATATATATATATATATATATATATGTATATACATATATGTATGTGTGTGTGTTGTATATATACACACATTTGTGTGTATGTGTGTGTGTATACATACACACACACACACACACACACACACATATATATATATATATATATATATATATATATGTATGTATGCATGTATGTATGTATGTATGTATATATATACACACACACACACTATATATATATATATATATATATATATATATATAATGTGTGTGTGTGTGTGTGTGTGTGTGACAGACACTTCCTCTCTATCACAGCTCCCACCCTTGACATATTCATTCTGTTCCACCATCCTGTCTGACGTTTTCCAATTTTCTCCCTGTCGCTTGTTAACTCAGTGCTCGGCTGATATCCGCGGCTGATTGTTATTTGTGAACGGACGCGGGCCACCCGCGAGTCCGCCGACCCGCCGTACGAATTCCACCCTGTCCAATGTCGTCCCACTCGTGAAGGACTATCAATTATTGGCAGACACTGGTCTCTCATTGGCTGATCAACTGATTACCAGCTCACCGAGACACATGCACAGCAAACTGTAGAGCTGTGGAGAACCTCCAACCGACATGTACCCTACCCCCCCCCCCACACACACACACACACGTCTTAAAGAGTCGCTCGTGCATTCATGTCATCTTGCTTCCATTATTCTCATTCCATCTCCATTCATTCCTGAGCCTGTTTACATCTGCTTCTTAATGAAGCTGCTTGCTGCCCTATCTGCCCCATGTAAGAGTCGGGTTCCGTTAACTCCATCCTGACATGAGGAGCTTCTCCTCTCGTTTTTTGGTGTTTCGGGGTTTCGGGGTCACTGTTGTATCCACCTACCAAAAGTATTTGCATTCAGAAGCACCGCACGTCTTACCTTGATGGACGTTCTGTTGCAAATCTATAGTGTTCTTGTTGGTTGGGGGTGGCGTTCACGTCTGAGGAGAGTCCACGGGATTCTGGATTGTGTCTGCAGGAGGTTGTCTTTACCCCGCGGTGCATTAGGCACCGAGTATAAACAACAAAACATGTATAGCTACATTTGAAGGACCAGAGATGGGATTACCTAAACTCAGGGACGAGATTTTTAAAGTGATCTACTTCGCCTATTGTCCTTACACTTGGAGGACTGTGTCCTCCAAATTTAACCCATCCATGCATTGAAATATATATATATATACACACACACACACACACACACACACACACACACACTGAGGGCAAGTCAGCCATGGTACTTAATGGGACTGGGAATCGAACCGGGGACCTTCAGGTCACAAGACTGGTTCCTTATTTACATTGTATTCATCAAAATATAGATAATTATCTAATACTATGGATGTAACTATACATCGATTATACATGCAGAGTGGCTTGGTGGTTGGCATGTTCTCCTCTCAGCACTAGGCATTCCCAGTTCGAATCCCAATCTGGGTGGAGTTTCCATGTTCTCCCCGTGTCCTCGTGGGCTTCCTCCAGGGTCTCCGGTTTCCTCCCACAGTCCAAAACCATGGACCAAGGTCAATTGAGTTCTCCAAATTGCCCCATATAGAGTGTGTGTCTGTGTGAGTGAGTGTGTGCCCAGTGATAGATTGGCGTCCTGTCCTGCGTCCGAAAAATTCTCCCCTGGATGGGCATAGGGACCCCCCCCCGCAAACCTAATAGAGGATAAAGCGGAAGATAATGGATGGATGGATGGATGGATGGTTTCCATGTTCTCCCCGTGTCCGTGAGGGTTTCCTCCGGGTTCTCCGGTTTCCTCCCACAGTCCAAAAACATGAATCAAGGTCCATTGAGTTCTCCAAATTGCCCCATATAGAGTGTGTCTGTGTGAGTGAGTGTGTGCCCAGCCATAGATTGGCGCCCTGTTCTGGGTGTATCTTCCCAGTGCCTGAAACGTTCTCCCCTTGATGGTTATGGGGGTCATAGCCCACGTGGGTTTTTTCCGAGTTCTCCGGTTTCCTTCCACAGTCCAAAAACATGGACCAAGGTCAATTGAGTTCTCCAAATTGCCCCATATAGAGTGTGTCTGTGTGAGTGAGTGTGGTTCCAGCCATAGATTGGCGCCCTGTTCTGGGTGTATCTGCCCAGAGCCCGAAACGTTCTCCCCTGGATGGGCATTTGGAACCGCCCGGCACCCCTAGTAGAGGATAAAGTGGAAGATAATGGATGGATGGCAAATATATAAACCATGCCACCAGTTTTATTTCCTTATTTTAAGTGCTGGCAAGTTAAAAAGCCATCAGAAGTCGCTGCCCCGTTGACCAAAAGTTTTCGCCTATCCCGTCTCCTGAATTTTAAACGTGGACATATGACATTATTTCTGTCACCAGGATCACCGTAGATACGGACTTTGGGTGTTAAAGCATGCAGAGGTTCTTTAAGCCTAAGCCACATCCACATGCGAGTCACATCCAATGTCTGATATGAGCGTATATCTGAGTCGACGTGTCTATCCGTCAAAAGCAGCTCATACTGAGAATGAAATATTAAAGGACGCTAATACAGAGACTGTAACTGCTGATAAAAGGACAATCAGCCGAGCTGTTCCATAGAACCATTTATTTATTAAAGTATTGTGAATTATAAGTCAGTCTTGTGGTCTTTGGGAGAACAAATGGGAGTAAACGTTTGGGAAATATTCCTCTCATGTCTGTGTGATTGCGTACGTACGTATTAAAAATGAAAATATTAAATGCACACATAGGTGGCACGGTGGCTTAGTGGTTAGCATGTTCTCCTCTCAGCGCTAGGGATTCCCGGTTCGAATCCCCATCTGGGTGGAGTTTCCTCCGGGTTCTCCGGTTTCCTCCCACAGTCCAAAAACATGGATCAAGTCAAATGAGTTCTCCAAATTGCCCCATATAGAGTGTGTATGCGTGCGTGTTTGTGTGAGTGAGTGTGTGCCCAGTGATAGATTGGCGTCCTGTCCTGGGTGTATCTGCCCAGCGCCCGAAATGTTCTCCCCTGGATAGGCATGGGGAACCCCCCCCGACCCTAATAGAGGATAAAGCGGAAGAATGAATTAATTAAATGCACACATATTAGGTTTGATTGTTTTATTCACAAGTTTGGCTTAGTGGTTGGCATGTTCTCCTCTCAGCACTAGGGATTCCCGGTTCGAATCCCAATCTGGGTGGAGTTTCCATGTCCTCCCCGTGTCCGCGTGGGTTTCCTCCGGGTTCTCCGGTTTCCTCCCACAGTCCAAAAACATGGATCAAGTCAATTGAGTTCTCCAAATTGCCCCATATAAAGAGTGTTTGTGTGAGTGAGTGTGTGTGATCCAGTCCTGTCCTGGATGTATCTGCCCAGCGCCCGAAACGTTCTCTCCTGGATGGGCATGGGGAACCCCCCCGTGACCCTAATAGAGGATAAAGCGGAAGATAATGGATGGATGTAACATTTAATGGCATATGTTGTGGTCTGTAAATTGAGAATCAATACACAACAAAATACACAGTACACTGTTGTTAACGGGTGGAGGGGCAATTATAATTTCAGGGCTTATTATTATGATGGGGTGGCACGGTGGCTTAGTGGTTAGCATGTTCTCCTCTCAGCACTAGGGATTCCCGGTTCGAATCCCCATCAGGGTGGAGTTTCCATGTTCTCCCCGTGTCCGTGTGGGTTTCCTCCGGGTTCTCCGGTTTCCTCCCACAGTCCAAAAAACATGGATCAAGGTCAATTGAATTCTCCCAAGGTGAGTCATTGTGTGCCCAGTGATAGATTGGCATCTTGTCCTGGGTGTATCTGCCCAGCGCCCGAAACGTTCTCCCCTGGATGGGCATGGGGAACCGCCCCGCGACCCTAGTGGAGGACAAAGCGGAAGATAATGGATGACTTGATGATTTTTATTTACTGTGTCCTTATTTTAAAGCTACTTTTAATAGATATTAGTTCGTTTTGTGTTTTATAAAAATGGATCGCAACTTTATAACCATGAGAAAGTGTGGGTCCTGGTCTAAGACCAGATGAGAACCCCTGATTTGGCCAAAACTCATTGGGATATTGTAAAACTTTGAATCAGTAGTGTATATATTTGGCGTTCATGCTAATCTTGACTCTCTCCCCCGCGTCATCCCTAGTTAACATTTTTATATTCTCGTTTTATGCTCTTTCTATAGCTGCAATTGACTCTCCCTGCTACATTTACCAGCGAGTCCGTAAAAATGGACACAATCACGGTTGTTAAAATTTAATGACAGTGGCCCTGACTGCCTTCAGCAACCCTGAGCTCACACTCCAGTGTTCTTTACTTATCTGTGTGTGCGGTCATCATTCAAGGGAAAGGTCAGCGCTTATGGCAAGTGATATGTTTTTTAGCTCGAGCCGAATAGAAGTGGCAGATCGAGTCCACTCTGCGTCCACATCCCGTTTCAGTGTGTATGAGACATTTAAAGAACTCAGGGTTTCTACGTTTTTAAGTTTTATTGGAACGCAATTTTATTGGACCGCCTTTGTACGCATCACAGACCATGTTCGTGTCATTACACTTACTTTCCAGATCCACTTATTTACCATGTACTCTAGATGAACTTGGCAGCAGGGTGGCTTAGTGGTTATCATGCTCTCAGCCCATGCCTATCCAGGGGAGAACATTTTGGGCGCTGGGCAGATACACCCAGGACAGGGCGCCGATCTATCACTGGACACACACTCACTCACACACACACACTCTATATGGGGCAATTCGGAGAATTCAATCGACCTTGATGCATGTTTTTGGACTGTGGGAAGAAACTAGAGAACCCGGAGGAAACCCACACGGACAAGGGGAGAACATGGAAACGCTACCCATATTTGGATTCGAACCTTAATCCCCAACGGTGAGAGGTGAATGTGTTACCCATTACGCCACCATGCTGCAGGTGTTACGGGTGGTCTTTGGTTCGGCCCATTTTTACCCCAAAATACCAAATTGTGTAAACGTCACTAACTACAAATAGTTTTTATTTTTATTACTGTTATTATTTTTATTATTTGTTTTCTTTACTATTATTATTATTAAAATTGTATTATTATTATATATATATTTTTTTTATTAATATTTGTATTATTATTATTCTTTTAATGAATATATGAATATTATTATTATTATTATTATTGTTATTTTTTTTATTTATTATTATTTATTCATTCATCCATTCATTATCTCCCGCTTTATCCTCTATTAGGGTCGCGGTGGGGTTCCCCATGCCCATCCAGGGGGGAACGTCTTCGGGCGCTGGGCAGATACACCCAGGACAGGACGCCAATCTATCACTGGACACACACTCACTCACACACACACTCTATATGGGGCAATTTGGAGAACTCAATTGACTTGATCCATGTTTTTGGACTGTGGGAGGAAACCGGAGAACCCGGAGGAAACCCACACGAACACGGGGAGAACATGGAAACTCCACACAGATGGGGATTCAAACCGGGAATCCCTAGAGCTAAGAGGAGAACATGCCAACCACTAAGCCACCGTGCCGCCCTATTATTATTATTGTTATTTATTTTTTTATTTTTTAAGCTCCTATATTAGCTTCATCCATTTATGTGTCTTGTAAAAAGTTATTTCATCCACATCCCGTTATCCATCGCTAACAACACACGGATCAATTTTAAACAATACCAATTAATTAACTAATTATTCATTCATTCATTATCTCCCGCTTTATCCTCTATTAGGGTTGCGGTGGGGTTCCCCATGCCCATCCAGGAGAGAACGTCTCAGGCGCTGGGCAGATACACCCAGGACAGGGCGCCAATCTATCACTGGACACACACTCACTCACACAGACACACTCTATTTGGGGCAATTTGGAGAACTCAATTGACTTGATCCATGTTTTTGGACTGTGGGAAGAAACCGGAGAACCCGGAGGAAACCCACACGGACAAGGGGAGAACATGGAAACGCCACCCAGATGGGGATTCGAACCGGGAATCCCTAGCGCTGAGAGGCGAACGTGCCAACCACTAAGCCACCGTGCCGCCTAATTAACTAATTAGTGGTAATTAATTGTGTTTTCTAAGGATAAATTGCCCATTTTCTACTAAATTCTATACTTCACAAGCAGAATTAATTTAGAATAAAGTCATTTGACACCATATTTTACAAGGTTTTTAAAAGTCTTTTTTTTTTTTTTTTTGTATTGTGCTTGTTCATTTCATTTTTTTTTTTTTTTTTGCCGTGGAGTAAATGCTTCTCTTTATTATCTCAAACTAAAGCTCAGCTGGAAACGCTGACACCGAATGCAGCAGCTTGGCTCAAGTGCCAGTATTTTAATTAGTTCTGATTTGATCAGAGCCAAACGCAGGCCTCAACCTGACCACCAGTCCCCGATGCTCGACTGGATTTCCACTTAGCAGTAAAAATTCAATCCCCACGGTACGAAGAATTCAAATAAGACTTCTGTCTGGCGTAACATTTCACTTTGGTGTGGTCGCATTCGCTCTGAAAGCCCGTTCCTTTGTCCTTTTCTTCTGCCGACGGACGCACACATGGCATGGACATGAATAATACATGTATCGGTTGCTGACTTTTGTCAAACAGTCCGAAACCCTTAACGTGTCACAGAAAGGGACCCTTCCTTTAAAATGTTTCTTATTCACCCTCTCATCTCATTATTTTCAGCTTAATCCTATACTGGAAACTAGGGTCATGGGGGGGGGGGGGGGGGGGGGGGGGGGGTTCTTCAAAGCGAGCGGGGGAGAATGTTGTGGGTTCTGGGCAGATACACCCAGGGCACTAATCTGTCACTGGGCATGCACACACACTACATACGAGCAAATCAACTTAATCCCATGTCTTTGGACTCCGGAAACCGGAGAACCTGGAAAAGACCCAAACCCAGATTGGGATTTGACTCCCCAGCACAAAGAGAACGACATGTTAACCCCTACATCATCATGCCACCCCCGGTAATATGATCCCATCTCATCTTATTCCTGGGGGGAGGGGGGGTATTAATGTGGTATTAATTACCACACACACACAGACACACTCTGTATGGGGCAATTTGGAGAACTCAATGCACTTGATCCATGTTTTTGGACTGTGGGAGGAATCCGGAGAACCCAGAGGAAACCCACGCGGACACGGGGAGAACATGGAAACTCCACCCAGATTGGGATTCGACCCAGGAATCCCTAGTGCTAAGAGGAGAACATGCCAACCACTAAGCCACTGTGCTGCCTATTTGTTTCAAATAGTTTTTTTTTTATATTTGTTTGTTGCGAACACGTTACTAACTTCGCTACCTCTTTTTATACTTGTGAGCACCGAGTGTATAACTGAACGACAATAAAGGTTATCTAAGTCTAAGATCGGGATTCGAACCTGGATCCTGGTGCTAACCACTCACTATATTTATTTTATTTATGTTTATTATTTTCATTCATTCCTTCATTATCTCCCGCTTTATACTCTATTAGGGTCGCGCGGGGGGGGTTCCCCATGCCCATCCAGGAAGAACGTTTGGGGCTCTGGGCAGATACACCCAGGACAGGGCGCCAATCCATCGCTGGGCACACACTCACTCACACAGACACACTCTATATGGGGGAAAATTTTGAAGAACTTGGACTTGATCATTTTTTGTGGACTTGAGGAAAGCGGAGAACCTGGAGGAAAACCCCGCATGTTTTTTGATGGGGACTGTGGGAGAGAAACCGGCTAGAAAGCCCGGTGCCGCCGTTAAAAATTCATTATCCCCCGCGCAGACACGGGGAGAAACCCCATGGAAACGTTTGGGGCTCCACCCAACAGAGGGATTCGAACACGGGGGAATTAGCAATCCCTTGATCCATGTTTTTGGACTGTGGGAGGAAACCGGAGAACCCGGAGGAAACCCACGCAGACACGGGGAGAAACATGGAAACTCCACCCAAAGGGGGATTCGAACCGGGAATCCCTAGTGCTGAGCGGCGAACGTGCTAAACCACCGCCGTTTATTATTTTCATTCATTCATTATCTCCCGCTTTATCCTCTATTAGGGTCGCGGTGGGGTTCCCCATGCCCATCCAGGGGAGAACGTTTGGGGCTCTGGGCAGATACACCCAGGACAGGGCGCCAATCCATCGCTGGGCACACACTCACTCACACAGACACACTCTATATGGGGCAATTTTGAGGATTCAATTGACTTGATCCATGTTTTTGGACTGTGGGAGGAAACCGGAGAACCTGTTTATTATTTTATTTTATTTTATTTCAAATTTCTGGTAGCTTTTGCAATCTGAAAGGTAATCTGACTGCACTGCACTGATGTACCATACATGTTTGCTTTTACGTTTCTACAGGAACAGTTCTACAGATTTATGTTTATATTTATATATTTATATATTTATTATTATTTTATATTTATGTTTATTTTACCCCGATTCCCATATTTCTGTCAGGGTTCTCTCCACCTGCTTCCGCTTGGATCTTATTACGTCTCTTAGATCGATTTAATTAATCTGTACGTTCCCTTCCCTTTGTGCACTGCTGTGTTTTACAGTATCAGTACGACTCTGTGAACAGCAGTGTGCAGAACACAACATCCCGATAAACACATGCTCATTAGGCCCTGATCAGCGGTGCAGCTGTGTGTGTGTGTGTGTGTGTGTTTGTGTGTGAGCTGTTTTTAATTAGTGGGTCTCTGGAAAAGCATGTGTGTGTGTGTATATGTGTGTGTGTGTGAGCGAGCACTGGTTAGTGGAGCCGCCATCTCCGATCAGGTTAATGGGCTCTCACACTCGGAACCCCCAGGGCAGCTCGCAGGACCGTTCTGCCCATCGGCACTAAACCACCTGCACTGACTGTATCTCCAACTTTCTGCCTTTTAAACATTCTTACAAACAACTCTCACTTTTTTTTTGTATATGCTGTATTATATATAACACACACACACACACACACACACACACACACACCACACACACACACACACACTGGCCACTGTATTGGGTACAGCTCATTATTTTTGCACTGATCATATAGATGGACTTTGTAGTTCTACAGTTACGTTCTGTAGCCGTCTGTTTCTTGACATATTTTATTAGTAGGCTTTGGTATCTTCACCGATGATCCGAATCCCCCACAGAGCACCAGTACGTTCTGATTGGTGTACGGTTCTCTGTGTCTGTCTGTGTCTGTCCGTGTCTGATCCGTCTCGTACCAGCACAACACACACACACACCTGCGCCACCACCATGTTACAATGTAGAGAAACAGATTGAGTACAGTATGGAGTTGTAGAACCATCTATATGATGTATGTGTGCTGTATGTGTGTAACCAACTAATAAAGGGATTATGTACACACACATACACACACACACACACACACACACATACACAATATATATATTATATTTATATATATAATATGGATATATATATATTAATATATTATGGGTGTGTTTGTGTGTGTATGTGTGTTTTGCTGATGGCGAGTGGATAGACACAGCAGTGCTGCTGGACACAGAACATTACACAGTACTTATGATGGTTGTACAGAGTACATAAACCAAAGTATATAAGGGTCCTTATCCAAGCAATGGTGTGGATTTGTGTAGGGAACACACAGGTATTATACATATATATATGTGTGTGTGTGTGTGTGTGTGTGTGTGTATGTGTGTGTGTATATACGGTGGCACGCTGGCTTAGTGGTTGGCACGTTTGCCTCTCAGCGCTAGGGATTCCCGGTTCGAATCCTAATCTAGGTGGAGTTTCCATGTTCTCCCCGTGTCCGTGTCGTTTTCCTCCGGGTTCTCCGGTTTCCTCCCACAGTCCAAAAAAAACCATGGATCAAGTCAATTGAGTTCTCCAAATTGTCCCATATAGAGCGTGTACGTGTGCGTGTCTGTGTGTGTGAGTGTGTGCCCAGCGATAGATTGGCGCCCTGTCCTGGGTGTATCCGCTTAGCGCCTGAAACGTTCTCCCCTGGATGGGCATGGAGAACCCCCCCCTCCCCCGTGAGGATTAGGATAAAGTGGAAGATAATGAATGAATGAATATATATATATATATATAAATTAACGAGCAAATGTACATAATTCCCACATCTCCCACTTCTATGTCGTGAGCGGATTTCTAAAGCAGTGGCGTCTCAGGTCAAACTGAATAGACTCCCCTGCATCGTCATTCCGATTCGTATTAAATATCGCACCTCACGCTGAACACTTCAGTTTGCTTTGGCCTCTGCGGCCTTCGAGTCTTTAGCATTTCGTGTAAATAATCGCTCGAGAGGAGTTGCGATGCCATATGTCGCAACTTCAGAGTGCCACCTGACGCCAGTCTGATGGAGCGCAGATGGGTCCAGAACGTGCTGATTGTTGCTCTCTGTGGCATTCAGCGTTTCTTTTTTCCCCCATGTTCTCTGTGATTCTACATCGGCAAGTTGAAAAAATGGCACTCATTCATTTGTATATACATGTGTTCAGGCAGGACTGTGTCCCAGGGCACAAAGCAAGGGTTCCCGAAGGGTTCCGAGGAGTAAGTATGTCAAATGTCATGGTAATCGAAGCAATGGTGTGGATTTGAACGAACAATATGCCGTCTTTATGGACTCAAAGTCCTGCATCCAAGTGCTGGGATCCTTAAACATGGACCTACCCAGGTATCCACAAATCTGCTAGTCACAGACGGAGAACTCTACAGCCGAGGATTCTCCATTTTCTATTGCTGGCTTCCAGGCCATAGTGGGGTTAAAGGCAATGAGAAAGCAGACATTGTAGCAAAGGAAGCAAGAAACCAGGACCTCGCTTGGAAATATGTTCCGGTTTCTGATGCCTACCATCTAGTCGGAGTCTACTGTAGATGAAAATACATTTACTTTTACATTTGGTCACTTAGAAGACCCTTTTATCCAAAGCGACTTACAAGCACAGGGTTGGTCTCAACAGCAGCCCAGGAGCAATGAGGGTTAAGGGTCTTGCTCAAGGACCCACATTGGTAACTTCAGTGGACCTGGATTTGAACCCCCAACCTTCAGATTGATGGCCCAACACCCTAACCACTGAGCCACCACACCCCTCAACACTCAAAATGGCAAGATGAACGGTCTGGCAACCCACAAAACAAACCGTATGAAGTATCCTCATCATTATTATTAAATGCAATGCAGACTTCCTTACTAGACAAGATCAGACCATCCTGACTAGGTGCTGGATTGGACATACTGCCCTTACCCACCGTCACCTCCTGGTTGGCGAGCAGGCTCCACACTGCCAATACTGTTTAACTGCTCAAACTTTCAACTTTTATAGGGTTAACAATAGGAAAAAACTGCTTGAAAAGATCCTACCAGCAAAAATACTCCAATTTTTGGAAGATCTTCATCTTCAGCACAGGGGCTTAGTGGTTAGCATGTTCTCCTCTCAGCGCTTGGGATTCCCGGTTCAAATCCCAATCTGGGTGGCGTTTCCATGTTCTTCCCGTGTCCACGTCGGTTTCCGTGGGTTCTAAAAGCCTCTGCTCTAAGTTACAAGAACCTCCATCCATTATCTTCCACTTTATCTTCCACTAGGATCGCGGGTGGGTTCCACATGCCCATCCAGGGGAGAACGTTTTGGGCGCTGGGCAGATACACCCAGAACAGGGTGCCAATCTATCGGTGGGCACACACTCACTCACACAGACACCCTCTATATGGGGCAATTTGGAGAATTCAATTGACCTTGATCCATGTTTTTGGACTGTGGGAGAAAACCGGGAGGTTTGGACTGTGGGAGGACACGGGGAGAACATGGAAACTCCACCCAGATTGGGATTCGAACCTGGAATCCCCAGCGCTGAGAGGAGAACATGCCAACCACCAAGCCACCATGCCATCCGGTTACAAGAACCTGTTGTACAGTTACGCAAAACAATAATTTAATACTTCGCTTCATTCATAGTCTGCTTTTAGAAATTCCCACGTCCTCGCCGGTCCTCACCGGTCCTCACCTTATAAACGCTGCTTCAGTATGCTTCCTAGAAACCGCATCCGTAAACCAACCCCCCGCAGCAGCAGGTCAGTATTCAGACCGGGTCATTTACCCAGTGTTTTGCCCCGGGGCGACGACCGGCTGGTGCATTTCTGAGCACGGCTCCGAGACGCATACCAAATTTCCCATCCCTGCCTTAAATCTGCGGTCTGGATCCGTGTGGGCGTGTGCTCGCTGCCTGGTGGACCCCTATGGAGGGTGATTAGAGAGCTGGCTGGCGTCGGCCCTCGCCAGCATTCCGGGCACACCTCTGGATCCACTCCCTTCTGAAAGTTTAAGGGAAAACTTCCTGAGAGGTGCGAAGAGTGCTTTCCTCGGCTGCCATCTGCCCGCGTGTTTTCCCTAAATGGATTGATTGGAACAACACAATGGACAAAATGCTCGTTAGCGCAGCACTCCTGTTAGGCATGGCTGTGGAACAGATGTAGAGGGATTCAACTCCGCTTGTACAACCTCTCAGAAATGCTAATCTACACCACTGGCCTTCCAGAGCGCCTGCTGTGTCTCGGGTTTCAGGTGCGCCCATCTTCGATTCCATCGTAATTAGAAGGTAGAAGGTTGTTTTATAGCAATATGTTAATTAGGTCAACTGATATTTACATCACATTTACATTTTGTTGTTTGGACGACGCTTTTCTCCAAAGCAACCTTCAAACGAGAGAGTAACACAAGTCAGTAGTTACGGAAAAACCAACAACACTGTGGAATTATTATTATCCCACCTTTTATTATTACCCATCCATCCATTATCTTCTGCTTTATCATCTATTAGGGTCGTGGGGGGGTTTCCCATGCCCATCAGGGGAGAACGTTTCGGGCGCTGGGTAGATACACCCAGGACAGGACGCCAATCTATCACTGGACACACACTCACTCACACACACACACTCTATATGGGGCAATTTGGATAATTCAGTTAACCTTGATCCATGTTTTTGGACTGTGGGAGAAAACCGGAGAACCCGGAGGAAACCCACACGGACACGGGGAGAACATGGAAACTCCACCCAGATTGAGATTCGAACTGGGAATCCCTAGTGCTGAGAGGAGAACATGCCAACCACTAAGCCACCGTGCCACCATCCATCCATCCATTATCATCAGTGTTATCCTCTACTAGGGTCGCAGGGTGGGGGGTTCCCCATGCCCATCAGGGGAGAACGTTTCGGGCGCTGGGCATATACACCCAGTACAGGGTGCCAATCTATCAGTGGACACTCACACAAACAGACTCTTAATGTGGCAATTTGGAGAACTCAATTGACTTAATCCATGTTTTTGGACTGTGGGAGGAAACCGGAGAACTCGGAGGAAACCCACGTGGACACGGGGAGAACATGGAAACTCCACCCAGATTGAGATTCGAACTGGGAATCCCCAGTGCTGAGAGGAGAACATGCCAACCACTAAGCCACCGTGCCACCCGAAATGTTTAATAAAAACGGGGTTAATATTTGATTGCCAAGTTTTATAGAGTGAAGAGCGAGAGTTGGGGGGGGGGGACTACCCGTTTTGATTGATGGTGTGAACAATGGTGGAGAGGTTCCCTTTGGGAAAAACCATAAATCACCATCACATTATTATAATAGCACTTGGCATTTAAAAAAAACGGACGAGGCCTATGGGATTCGGTTAGTTAGAACTTAGACGTAATGTTCTTTAACCAGTAAGCTCAATCCAGCCGCAAGCTCCACTTTGTGGTCTAGCGAAGACAATTAGTATCGATTCCAGGAAAAAAAAAAAATCTACAAACTTCGCTCTGTGAGCCTCAATATGAGCTCGACGAAAACGTGCCACCTTTGGCCCGGAAACCCCAGTGAACATGCCAAAGCTGACATGAACTGTGTGAAATGAGAATGGAGCAAACGCGTTCTTAATGAAGCCAAGGCTTTAAGGTTTATGAGCGCCAAAGCCGGGGGGAGAATGTTCCCGTGAGAATCGAATGCTTTTTCAACCCACTGTGTCAATTATCAGCAGATACGTTCTGTAAAACCAAAATATCTATTTATTTATTCCATCCATCCATTATCTTCTGCTTTATCCTCTATTAGGGTCGCGGAGGGAAGGGGGGGGGGGGGGTTCCCCATACCCATCCAGGGGAGAACGTTTCAGGCGCTGGGCAGATACACCCAGGACAGGACACCAATCTATCACTGGACACACACTTACACACACACACACACACACACACTCTATATGGGGCAACTTGGCGAATTCAATTGACCTTGATCCATGTTTTTGGACTGTGGGAGGAAACCGGAGAACCCGGAGGAAACCAACGCTGGGGATCCAGGTTTGAATCCCAATCTGGGTGAAGTTTCCATGTTCTCCCCGTGTCCGTGTGGGTTTCCTCCGGGTTCTCCGGTTTCCTCCCACAGTCCAAAAACATGGATCATGGTCAATTGAATTTGCCAAGTTGCCCCCTATAGAGTGTGTGTGTGTGAGTGAGTGAGTGTGTGTCCAGTGATAGATTGGTGTCCTGTCCTGGGTGTATCTGCCCAGCGCCCAAAACGTTCTCCCCTGGTCGGCATGGGGAACCCCCCCCCCCCCCGTCGACCCTAGTAGAGGATGAAGCGGAAGATAATGGATGGATGGCGGCACGGTGGCTTAGTGGTTGGCATGTTCTCCTCTCAGCTCTAGGGATTCCCAGTTCGAATTCCAATCTAGGTGGAGTTTCCGTGTTCTCCCCGTGTCCGCGTGGGTTTCCTCCGGGTTCTCCGGTTTCCTCCCATAGTCCAAAAACATGGATCAAGGTCAAGTGGATTTTCCAAATTGCCTCAAATAGAGTGTGTCTGTGTGAGTGAATCTATCTGTACTGCATACACGCTCACTCACACACACTCAAAACTATATATGGGGCAATTTGGAGAACTCAATTGACTTGATCCATGTTTTTGGACTGTGGGAGGAAACCGGAGAACCCGGAGGAAACCCATGTGGACATGTGGAGAACATGGAAACTCTACCCAGATTGAGATTCGAACTGGGAATCCCTAGTGCTGAGAGGAGAACATGTCAACCACTAAGCCACCGTGCCACCATCCATCCATCCATTATCATCAGTGTTATCCTCTACTAGGGTGGCGGGGTGGGGGGTTCCCCATGCCCATCAGGGGAGAACGTTTCGGGCGCTGGGCATATACACCCAGTACAGGGTGCCAATCTATCAGTGGACACTCACACAAACAGACTCTATATGGGGCAATTTGGAGAACTCAATTGACTTAATCCATGTTTTTGGACTGTGGGAGGAAACCGGAGAACTCGGAGGAAACCCACGTGGACACGGGGAGAACATGGAAACTCCACCCAGATGGAGATTCAAACCGGGAATCCCTAGAGCTGAGAGGCGAACATGCTAAACCACTAAACCACCGTGCCTCTATTTATTTATTCCTTCATTTATTTATGTTTTCAAACTGCTCGCTCTAATTGGGGCTGAAGGAGACCTTGTTAACACTTAGCATGTCTCGAGTGTTTCGTCTGATAGTCAGCCTTACAAATGAATTCATCTCAAGACGTCTGAGCAACAATGAAGGACGGTCTGAATGTGAACTGAGCCCAGATTACAATTTTACTGCACAGATCAGGGGCTTAGTGGTTGGCATGTTCTCCTCTCAGCTCTAGGGATTCCCGGTTCGAATCCCCATCTGGGCGGAGTTTCCATGTTCCCCCCGTGTCCGTGTTGGTTTCCTCTGGGTTCTCCGGTTTCCTCCCACAGTCCAAAAACATGCATCAAGGTCAATTGAGTTCTCCAAATTGCCCCATATAGAGTGTGTGTATGTGAGTGAGTGTGTGCCCAGTGATAGATTGGCGTCCTGTCCTGGGTGTATCTGCCCAGCGCCCGAAACGTCCTCCCCTGGATGGGCATGGGTCATCCCCCTCCGCGACCCTAATAGAGGATAAAGAGGAAGATGATGGGCGGCACAGTGGCTTAGAGGTTTAGCATATTCTCCTCTCAGTGCTAGGGATTCCCGGTACGAATCCCAATCTGGGTGGAGTTTCCATGTTCTCCCCGTGTCTGCGTGGGCTTCCTCCGGGTTCTCCAGTTTCCTCCCACAGTCCAAAAACATGGATCAAGGTCAATTGAGTTCTCCAAATTGTCCCATATAGAGTGTATCTGTGTGAGGGAGTGTGTGTCCAGCGATAGATTGGCGTCCTGTCCTGGGTGTATCTGCCCAGCGCCCGAAATGTTCTCCCCTGGATGGGCATGAGTCACTCCCCCCCTCCCCGCGACCCTAATAGAGGATAAAGCGGAAGATAATGGATGAACGGATGGATAGATTATGTTGTGAAATACTATTTTATTAAGGATTTTGCTTTAAATAAACACATTTATAAATCAAACCTCATTTTTATTTTTATTATAATGTATTTGTAAGCATTTTCTAAAAGTAACACGACTCTCGGGGTTGTGCATTATTGTGAATAAATCATGGGAAAGAGGTATAACTGCACTCCGCTATACGTCGGACCTAATAACTCGTCTTTCCCGTGATTTATTCACAATAATGCCCCGCCCTCCTTTAATAAATACCCTCCTCTCCACAATGTCGATACCTCAGTACTTTTTAGTTCCTGACCCTGTCCAGTTACTCGTCTGTAATTATGGCCTTCTCCCGTTTCAGCAACTCTGCTCCAATTAAAGCTCTTTTAATCCAGAGCTGCCTGATCCAACTAATCATCTAATGAACTAATTACCCGTCCCGTAAGAAAATCTGAACCTGTGAAGACCGCTGGGAGCCCTCCAAGGACCCTCGGTTGCACTTCTGGGAATTAATCACCGTTCTTGAGCTCCAAAGCAAAATGTTTTCAATTTAGCTTCGATGACTTCAAGTGTGAACCTAACAGAGGTGAAAGTTATTCCCTAGTCGCTTTTAGGTTGCGATTCAGGCCCCGGGGTAAGAGGAACTAATGGTTTGGCGTCGGGGTGAGAAAAGGAATACGAAAGAGGAGGCACTTGTCTGTTTTAATCGAGACAATGGCCGCTCTGTCTCAACGGCGAATTAGTGAACTCGAAGGGCATTGCTTTCCCGTGACGGTAAAGGGTTTCAGATTGGCCTCCGCTGGTATTTCGGCATGTTAATGATTTTGTGTCTGACTGGAGTCGACGGTTGATATTAGCAACGGAATTTGCGTGCTCCTGCAGTCACTTTAAATCTCTTCATTCTGCTCGTTTTGCCCACACAAGTTCAAGTAATTTATTTATAGAGCGCTTTTTACAATAGCACATTGTCACAAAGCAGCTTTACAGAGTTATAAGCCTTAAAAACCCCAAAGAGCAAGCTGAAGAGACAGCGGCAAGACAAAACTCCCTGTTATGTTGATATTTTAAGGAAGAAACCTTGTGAGGACCGAGGCTCAGTGGGGGACTCGTCCTCCTTGAGCGGCCAGGCAACATCAACAATGTAGGACACTAATGTACAGATTGTGTGATGATCATGTGACCTGTATTTAACAATTAAAAATTATATAAGTCCATTGAGGGCGTCCGTTTTATATTAAAAAATAAATAAATAAAATAAATAAAAAATAGTGGTTGGCACGTTCGCCTCTCAGCACTAGGGATTCCCAGTTCAAAGTTTCCATGTTCTCCCCGTGTCCGCGTGGGTTTCCTCCGGGTTCTCCGGTTTCCTCCCACAGTCCAAAAACATTGATCAAGTCAATTGACTGCTCTAAATTGCCCCATATAGAGTGTATCTGTGTGAGTGAGTGTGTGCCCAGCGATGGATTGGCGCCCTGTCCTGGGTGTATCTGCCCAGCGCCCGAAATGTTCTCCCCTGGATGGGCATGGGGAACCCCACCGTGACCCTGATAGAGGATAAAGTGGAAGATAATAATGAATAAATAAATTAATTAATTAAGATAAAGAAAAGAAAGAGAGAGGAAAAAAATGTAATTAATAATTTTATTTAAAAAAAAAAATGAAAACACAAGTGCCATACATTGAACAATAAACAACCGTACCAACCAACTCCCCCTTGCCCTTGGCACACCACATCCAATACAAACACTACTGATTGGGCATTATAGAGTATATAACCATCAACAACAACAAACACACATTTAATCGGGAATTATGTTTAAATTTATAAAATATAAGATAAAGGGTTGCCATTTGTAAAAAAAAAAAAATTAAGCTGTACATCCTCTCATTGTAAATTTAATTTTCTCGAGTTTTAAGAAACACCTGACGTCCTTGAGCCACTGAGAAAGGTACTTGGAGGTTTTGACGAGAATCCAGACTGATGGTCTCTTGGGCAGGGTTCTTACTTTTTAATCAGTTAGTGTAACGTGGCTGGACGTTTCTTCCCCCTATAGTCAAGCTTTGCGTCTGCTGTTTGCACAAACTGGCTGGCGATAAAATGGCGATAAGACAAACACCTACGTTGCATCCGGAGAGTGGACGGTGGGACGTTAATCTAAACGTACTGAAGCTTGAAGGATTGTTGTGATTATATTGCTGCATTCGAATTTAGCAGATGCTTTTATCCAAGGCACATACAAGTTTATCTAACGATCCAAAAAATGCCTCTAGTGGCCAAATTACAGAACACTTTATAAACAACAGCCGCAACAGGCTCTCTGTTTTTTTTTTATCTGTATTTTATAATTAAAAATAATGTGCTGTGCATCACGTATTGATACGAATGTGTAGCGCTCAGATGTGTGCATTATTGTGGACAAATGGCTCAGCCAATTAGATTTAAGATGCATTATTGTAAATAAATCACGAGAAAGAGGTGTTAGCGGTACAGTTCCACCTCTTTTCCGTCATTTGTTCACAATAATGCACAACCTTGATTGTCGTATTATTTTAATAAATAGGTTACATCACACTATAATAAATAAACAAGGTTTACTTCATAAATGTGTTTATTTAAAGCTAATTTATTACCGCAATGTAATCTAGTCTGGTTTTTAAAGTGAACGTTGATCGCTGAGTAACAGGATACAGGTTTGGTGCTCAACAGGAATCGGCTCTCTGTTTATATTAATCTGTATTTAATGATTTAAAATAATGTATTGTATATCACGCATTGATACGAATAGTAGCACTTAGATTTGTGTTTTATTGTGGACAAATGGCTCAGCCAATTAGATTTAAAAAGCATTATTGTAAATAAATCATGGAAGAGGTGTTGGGTTTTTCCCGTAGCGGTACAGTTCCACCTCTTTTCCGTCATTTGTTTACAATAAAACACAACCTTGATTGTCGTATTACGTTAATAAATGGGTTGCAAACACACTATAATAAAAAAAAACAAGGTTTAATTTATAAATGCATTAATTTAAAACTAAATTAATAATAATCTGATGCTCCGCAACGTTATCCAGTCTGGTTTTCGAATGTGAACGCTGATCGCTGAGTAACAGGATACAGGTTTAGTGCTCATCGGCTGGCTGTTTATATATTGATCTGTATGTCCATTTATGGAACTCGATTTAAAATAATGTATTGTGAAGCGTTCATGTCATGGCTGGGCAAATGGCTCAGCCAATCAGATTTAAGGCCCGGAACTGCCCGTTATAGAACAATAATCAATAAGTGCAGGCAGGGGGCAGTGCAGATAGATATTGTGGTGTAAACAGATGGATTTATTGTCATGCTGGTATATCGAACCGTTTTCCTCATCACGGATGACAATAGCTCAACCTGGCAAGTGTTTACACACATGAGGACTCGTGCGTTCATGCCAGCAAGCCTTTGATGGCGGGTGATTAAAGGCATGTGTGTGCGTCTGCTGTTAATTGTGCACAATGCGACCGCAGTCGGAGATCCAGCTCGGATTTTCAGACGGAGTTGCTCTGTGGATTGACGACTCTGATCGCCGTTGCTCATATGTGGAGGACGATCTGTATGTAGACTAATGGGAGGGGGGTCTCCAAACAAAATACACAACACGATGGTGGGTTTTGGTCTTGTATACTGTATGTATATGAACCAAAGATTATAACTTTGGAAATGGTATAACGGTCTCACATGTATTGTTATACACATTTATAAATTACTGCTATATTTATATTTTATATTCTAAATTTACATCTATAGTATAATACTTTTTATATATAGTGTGTATATAAAAAAAATATATGTATTCCTAAATTTACATACTTGGAATTTTACATACTGTATATACATATATTTATATATTATATTTATAGTTAAAATATTATATATTATATTTATACCTGTAGTCGTATATTATAATATATATATATATATATATATATATATATATATATATATAGGCGGCACGGTGGCTTAGTGGTTGGCACGTACGCCTCTCAGCGCTAAGGATTCCCGATTCGAATCCCCATCTGGGTGGAGTTTCCATGTTCTCCCCGTGTCCATGTGGATTTCCTCCGGGTTCTCTGGTTTCCTCCCACAGCCCAAAAACATGGATCAAGTCAATTGAGTTCTCCAAATTGCCCCATATAGAGTGTGTCTGTGTGTGTGTGGGAGTGAGTGAGAGAGAAAGAGAGAGAGTGAGTGAGAAAGTGAGAGAGTGAGTGAGAAAGAGAGTGAGTGAGTGAGAGAGAGTGAGTGAGAGAGAGAGAGTGAGAGAGAGAGTGAGTGAGAAAGAGAGAGAGTGAGAGAGAGAGTGAGAGAGAGAGTGAGAGAGAGAGAGAGTGAGAGCTCTTGCACAATGGAGGGGATGATGGAGAAATCCTTCATTCATTGGAGGCAGAGCATTGGAGGCAGAGTTCTCCAAATTGCCCCATATAGAGTGTGTCTGTGTGTGTGTGGGAGTGTGTGCCCAGCGATAGGTTGGCACCCTGTCCTGGGTGTATCTGCCCAGCGCCCGAAATGTTCTCCCCTGGATGGGCATGGGGAACCCCCCCGCGACCCTAATAGAGGATAAAAGCGGAAGATAATGAATGAATATTTATAGTTAAAATATTCTATATTATATTTATACCTGTAGTGGTATATTATTTATATATATATATATATATATATATATATATATATATATATATATATATATATATATATATATATTCATAGTTGTATATTAGTGATATTAATGATAATCAAATTTTGCGATACTACATCTCCTTTTGGCTTTTCCTGTTGGGGGTCTTCACAGCGGCAAGTTCTATGTTATTGACTTGGCTTAGATGCCTTACCAGATGCCCTTCCTGATGCCACTCTCTCTCGCTCTACATATTTAAATGTCGACATGGCATTGGAAAGCGGGACGTAGGCAGAGTTAGCGGACCCAAATGGCATGGACACGGGCCGCATGGGCCGAAATATGGTTCTGCAGACGCTGGCAAACCTCACGTGAGTCGAAGGTGACCCTTATTTAAAAACATTTATACGACCCATATGCCCCGAAATGCATCTGATTCATGTTTGGGAGGCATGGAGCACTGCTAACTATGTGAGGCATCATCCATCCATCCATCCAGTATCTTCCACTTCCACTGTACTAGGGTCGTGGGGGGGTCATGGGGTGACCTTCCAGGGGGGAACGTTTTGGGCGCCAATCTATCACATAGACACACGCACAAACACACTCTATATGGGGCAAGTTGGAGAATTCAATTGACATTGAGCCATGTTTTTGGACTGTGAGAGGAAACCGGAGAACCCGGAGGAAACCTACGGGGAGAACATGCAAACTCCATCCAGATTGGGATTCAAACTGGGAAGAAACTGAGAGGAGAACATGCTAACCACTAAACCACCGTGCCACCCCATGTGAAGCAGCAGTGACCCACAAATCAAAAAGAGCCCATGTCCAAATTACAGAAAGATTTGGATGTGCTTCTCACATATGAGCCATGTTTGTCCGATGCATGGTTCTAGTCTGCTTTGCGAGTGGGCCAGATGAAAATAAAGGGATGTGGGCCAGATGTAAACCCAAATCATTTTGGTGTATGTTTAACATTTTTGGTTATATTGTAGACGCTTTTGTCCAAAGGCGCTTGCAAGTATC
>JAFMOC010000396.1:0-65000 GCA_019802505.1 Corydoras sp. C115 | reverse complement strand
GGAGAACCGCAGGTTAACTGCCGTCCACTGTCCACCTCCACCTAGACCTTGGGGCGTGGGACATTCATTGGGTTTTGGAATTTATGTCGCTGACTTAATGGTTGGCATGTTCTCCTCTTAGCGCTAGGGATTCCCGGTTCGAATCCCAATCTGGGTTTCAAATGTTCTCCCTGTGTCCACGTGGGTTTCCTCCGGGTTCTCCGGTTTCCTCCCTCAGTCCAAAAACATAGATCAAGGTCAATTGAGTTCTCCAAATTGCCCCATATAGAGTGTTTTTTGTGTGTGTGTGTGAGTGAGTGTGTGTCCAGTGATAGATTGGTGCCCTGTCCTGGGTGTATCTGCCCAGCGCCCGAAACGTTCTCCCCTGGATGAGCATGGAGAACCCCCCCCCCCACCCGCCGCGACCCTAATAGAGGATGAAGCGGAAGATAATGGATGGATGGATTTTATATGCTTTGTATCGCTGCCGTACAAATTTACATCAATAAATACATAAGGCGTGGTACGGGGGGTGTAGTGTTTAGCATGTGTGCCACTCAGCTCTGAGGTTCCCGGTTCGAATGCCAATCTGTGTGGGTTTCCTCCGTGTTCTCCGTTTTTCTCCCACAGTCCAAAAACATGCATCAAGTCAATTGAATTCTCCAAATTGCCCCATATAGAGTGTGTGTGTGAGTGAGTGTGTGTCCAGTGATGGATTGGCGTCCTGTCCTGGGTCTATCTGCCCAGCGCCCGAAACGTTCTGGGGTAACCCCCCAGCGACCCTAGTTGCCAGTATGAGTTTCCATGTTTCTCCCCATGTCCACATGGGTTTTCTTCAGGTTCTCCAGTTTCCTCCCACAGTCCAAAAACATGTGCATATCCTAAATGCCCCTATATGGTGTAAGTAAACGCCCCCCTCTCAGCGCTAGGGATTCCAGGTTCGAATCCCAGTCTGGGTGCAGTTTCTCTGGGTGCATGTTCTCCATGTCCTCATGGGCTTTTCCTCCCGCAGTCCAAAAACATGGATTCAAGGTGAATCGTAAATGCCCCTATATAGTGTGTGTGTGTGTCTGTCTGTGTGAGTGAAAGCCCCCCCCCCGCGACCCTATTAAAGGATTAAAGTGAAGATAATGAGATGAAAGACAGCTTTTTAAAGGGTGGCACGGTGGTGTAGGTTCGAATCCCAGTCTGGGTGGAGTTTCCATGTTTTCTCCGTGTTCTCAAATATGGGGGCAAAATATGGATATAAAGGTGTTGTTCAAGGAATTGACTGCTCTAAATTGCCCCATATAGTGTGTGTATATATGTGTGAGTGAGTATGTACCCAGCGATGGATCGTTGCCCTTTCCTTGTTGTATCTGCCCATTGCCTGAACCCACCCCCCGCCCTTCACCCCCGCGACCCTAGTAGAGGATGGATCAGCTGACAGACAGTATGTCTCTATGCTGGAATGTCTTCTTGCAGATCAACGTTTAGCTCGTTTCGGGATTCTTTATACATACTCCGCCCTTCCTCTTGCCCTTACTAGTATTACCCATAATGCAAAGGGAACACCACTGTTTGGGGGGCATTTGCACAGCGGGACGGTCTTTGAATCTGAAGTGCCGCAGCATGATGCGTGTTTGTTGACGACATGTATGCAATAAAAAGGTGCCAACTGGAGGCATGCGGTACTGCCAGACTCCCGCGAGACTTCGGAGTCCCAATGCACGTTTGCATTAAAACATGAAGGTGTTTCTCCACACTTCACGTTTCCTGTGAATTAAAAGTGACACTGCAGGCCTCCTGGGGCTTCGCCGTGGAACAACATGTTGTAATTGTCATATAGGCAGCATGGTGGCGCTGTGTTCGGCTATTGCACCGTGCATTTGGAGAGTCTTAGAAATTATGTGTGCACTGTGTACTCTAATTTCTGTGGCTCTGCTCTGTTCTCTCTGTTCTAATAAACAATATCAGTCCTTTAAACTTTGGCCACGCCCACTTCTGGCTCCATCCTCTATCTCCTCCACTTATCATATAGATGGAGTTTGTAGTTCTCCAATTCCAGACTGTAGTCCATCTGTGTTCTGTTGGTGCTCTGGTCTCTATTGGTCAGGCGCATCACAGAACAGATATCATTATTGTTTTTGAGTAACAATAAGTATTCTTATTGGGCGTGCAGCATCGGTAAAACCTTTGGACACGCCCCTTTTTTGGTCCACTTATTGTCCATGTTCTCAGTTCCAATTACTGTAAAGATGGACTTTGTAGTCCTCCAATTCCAGACTGTAGTCCATCTGTGTTTTTTGTTGTTGTTAGTCCCCTGTTGGTTCTCTGGTCTCTATTGGTCAGGAGCATCACAGAACATCTTTGATTGTTTATTTTATTGGTGGTGACACTGTGGTGGGGTGGTGGGGGGGTTTAGTGGAGTGTCATTTCTCCACATCAGTGACACTGCTGGGATAGGAATAATGCACCCAACTAATAACCCCTGCTCTGTGGTGCTACTATTGGGGTTCTGAGCATTAGAACAGAGTTAAGGGGACGTACACAGTATGTACTGTAGAACCCAAACAGATGGACTACAGTCTGCAATTGGAGAACTACAAAGTCCATCTTTGCAGGACTTTGTCATCAAGACATCCTCCTTCCTAACTGTGAGGCTGGGGGTGGGTGGTGGCTATAATATGCATATCATAGGGTGTCGAGCTCAGTGGTCAGGGCGTTGGGCTATCAATCTGAAGGTTGTGGGTTCAAATCCCAGGTCCACTGAAGTTACCAATGTGGGTCCTTGAGCAAGACCCTTAACCCTCATTGCTCCAGGGGGGCTGTAGGGTCAACCCTGTGCTCTGACCCCAACCAAATTGGGATACTTGTCTAGGGGTATGGTAGCTCAGTGGTTAGGGTGTTGGGCTATCAATCTGAAGGTTGTGGGTTCAAATCCCAGGTCCACTGAAGTTACCAATGTGGGTCCTTGAGCAAGACCCTTAACCCTCATTGTTCCAAGGGGGTTGTAGGGTCAACCCTGTGCTCTGACCCCAACCAAATTGGGATACTTGTCTAGAGGTGTGTTAGGTCAGTGGTTAGGGTGTTGGGCTATCAATCTGAAGGTTGGGGGTTCAAATCCCAGGTCCACTGAAGTTATTAATGTGGGTCCTTGAGCAAGACCCTTAACCCTCATTTCTCCAGTGGGGCTGTAGGGTTAACCCTGTGCTCTGACCCCAACAGAATTGGGATACTTGTCTAGGGGTATGGTAGGTCAGTGGTTAGGGCGTTGGGCTATCAATCTGAAGGTTGAGGGTTCAAATCCCAGGTCCACTGAAGTTACCAATGTGGGTCCTTGAGCAAGACCCTTAACCCTCATTGCTCCAGGGATGTTGTGATGAACCCTGTGCTCACCTTGTAAGTCACTTTGGATAAAAAGCATCTGCTAAATGACCAAATGTAATGTAAATATCAATAGCAGGCGTGTGACCCTCTGTGGTGAGCAAAATCTCAGGATTTGAACAAATCAGTCACCCCTGCGTTGGTCATCACCCCAATTTCATAATTCCTCCTTTAAATCCAGCTTCATCGTTATCTTCCGCTTTATCCTGTATTAGGGTCGCTGGGGGAGGGGGGGTTCCCCATGTCCATCCAGGGGAGAACGTTTCGGGCGCTGGGCAGATACACCCAGGACAGGACACCAATCTATCGCTGGACACACTCACACACACACACACACACTCTATATGGGGCAATTTGGAGAACTCAATTGACTTGATCCATGTTTTTGGACTGTGGGAGGAAACCGAAGAACCCGAGAGGAAACCCACGCAGAACACGGGGAGAACATGGAAACTCCACCCAGATTGGTATTCGAACCGGGAATCCCCAGCGCTGAGAGGAGAACATGCCAACCACTAAGCCACCGTGTCGCTCGTTGATTATATTGCCCTATTTTAATTCCCAATGATTGTTTTCCTGTCATTCTTCGTGCACGCTCGTCGTTTCTCGGCATTTTCCCTCATTTTTTAACGTTAATTGGACTTGAGAAGCGGGACTGTTAAAGAGTTGCCGTTATCTCCGAGCCACCAGCTGTAGGGAGGCAACACGCAGAGCAACCGCGAAACCCCGAATCCCAGTGACACAATACGAGGTTTCCGGAGCCGTCGGTTCTCCGTATGAAATTACACATCATCAGCACACGATTATGTGGACATGCATGACGTGCTCCAGGACTCGGACGACTGCTGGGTAGACGCTTTTATGAGCGTTCAATTCGAATTCAATTAAGTAAAAAAAAATAAATATATAATAATAATCTAAAGTGCTTTATTTAGCCTTGAGGGGCCCATCAATTTTAGCGCGGACATAAATGCAAACCGTGTGTTGCCAGTTGTATGACACTGTTGCAAAGTAGACACAATCCCTCACAATCTGATTATTAATGCAATAACGGAGAGCAGGGAGTTCTGAGGCAGGCAGTAACGATGCTGTATATCATCAACGGTCTATATAAGCACAGGACGGGCTTATATATATATATATATATAGGGCGGCACAGTGTCTTAGTGGTTTAGCACATTCTCCTTTCAGCGCTATGGATTCCCAGTTCGAATCCCAATCTGGGGTGGAGTTTCCATGTTCTCCCCGTGTCCGCATGGGTTTCCTCCGGGTTCTCCGGTTTCCTCCCACAGTCCAAAAACATGGATCAAGTCAATTGAGTTCTCCAAATTGCCCCATATAGAGTGTGTCTGTGTGAGTGAGTGTGTGCCCAGCGATGGATTGGCGCCCTGTCCTGGATCTATCTGCCCAGCACCCGAAACGTTCTCCCCTGGATGGGCATGGAGAACCCACTCACCGCGAATCTAATAGAGGATAAAGCCGAAGATAATGAATGGATGGATGGACATTGAAATGTAGTGGGTGGCACAGTGGCTTAGTGTCCAGCGATAGATTGGCGTCCTGTCCTGGGTGTATCTGCCCAGCACCCGAAACGTTTTCTCCTGGATGGGCATGGGGAACCCCCCCCCCCCACGACCCTAATAGAGGATAAAGCTAAAGATGATGAATGAATGAATATTGATTTGGAATTTTTTTGTTGTGTATTATTCTGATTTGTGTCTATAATTTCTTTAATATCTCACACACTTCTGATATTTAATTGCTTTGGGTCTTGGGTCAGCAGTTGAGAACGTAGAACGGCTTTTCCCGTCCTGTTTAGCTGACTGTATTGTTTTACAAAAAACATAATTAGCGAAAATCCTGTTTCAGCGTTTCTCCGCGGTGGCCTCTCGGGCGGCGGCCTCTCGGGTCGGCTGCCAGAAACGCCGTTCTGCCTCGGGTTCCGCGGTCTGGGTCATGATCCACGTTTCACGATCGCCATTTAGTTATATAAAGAAGGTTTCTTCCATTGTGTGAGAGCTTAACTCGCGCCATACTTGTGGAATAGCAATGACGCCAATGGCAAACGGCATCATCAGCGATGGAGTCCTCCACCATCCGGCCTTGGCTCAGTGAGTAGGTTCATTAACATTCATTATGGGTCAGTGTAACTTTCTCTGATCTCTCACTCTCTCGCTCTCTCTCTCTCTCTCTCTCTCCATCTCACCCCCACACATGCTAATGCACCTTCTCCTCCATCCCCTAACTCTCCAGACTCATAAAAAGCTGGGTCACTCCACACATCAGATCCAAACCTAATGAGAGAGACTTAATTACCGATGTGATAATTAATAGGTCATGATTTTAAGAGGGCGACTCGTCTTTGGAATACTTTTATAAATTCTGGTCTTTGCATAAAATCAGAATTGATTTCATTTAAAGACGCTTGAGATTAAGGGAGGTGGGTTAATGCCGGTTGATGATGAGCATTTACGTCATGAGGTCACACACACTCACTCACCCCCCCTCCACACACACACACACACACACACACAAACTAAAAAAAACTTCACTACTCATTATAGTACCAGTCAAAAGTTTGGCCACTCTCCCTTCTTGCTCCATCCTCCATTTTCTCTAGATGGACTTTGTAGTTCTCCAATTCCAGACTGTAGTCCATCTGTGTTCTTTGTTGTTGTTAGTCCCCTGTTGGTTCTCTGGTCTCTGTTGGTCAGGAGCATCACAGAACAGGTATCATTTCGGTGGTGGATTGTTTATTGGCAGTTCTGCAGTGACGTTGATGTGGTGGTGGGGGGGGGGTTAGTGGAGTGTCATTTCTCCACCTCCGTGACACTGCTGGGATAGGAATAATGCCCCCACCCAATAACCCCTGCTCTGTGGTGCTACTATTGGGGTTCTGAGCATTAGAACAGAGTAAAGGGGACGTACACAGTATGTACTGTAGAACCCAAACAGATGGAGTACAGTCTGGAATTGGAGAACTACAAAGTGTATCTACAGTATTATTCACAAGTTTGGTCACGCCTCCTTCGTGCTCCATCCTCTATCTCCTCCACTTGTCATATAGATGGACTTTGTAGTTCTCCAATTCCAGACTGTAGTCCATATGTGTTCTTTGTTGTTGTTGTTAGTCCCCTGTTGGTTCTCTGTTCTCTATTGGTCAGGAGCATCACAGAACATGTATCATTTGGGTGGAGGATTGTTTATTGTCGGTTCTGCAGTGACAGTGATGTTGTGGGGGGGGGGGGGTGGGTGGAAGGGGCGGGTTAGGGAATGTTATCATGGAATTTCATTCCCACCTCAGTGACACTGCTGGGATAGGAATAATGCCCCCACCCAATAACCCCTGCTCTGTGGTGCTACTATTGGGGTTCTGAGCATTAGAACAGAGTAAAGGGGACGTCCACAGTATGTACTGTAGAACCCAAACAGATGGACTACAGTCTGGAAATGGAGAACTACAAAGTGTATCTACAGTATTATTCACAAGTTTGGTCACGCCCCCATCTCCTCCACTTATCATATAGATGGACTTTGTAGATCTCCAATTCCAGACTGTAGTCTATATGTGTTCTTTGTTGTTGTTGTTGTTGTTAGTCCCCTGTTGGTTCTCTGGTCTCTATTGGTCAGGAGCATCACAGAACAGGTATCATTTGGGTGGAGGATTGTTTATTGTCGCTTCTGTAGTGACACTGCTGGGATAGGAATAATGCTCCCACCCAATAACCTCTGCTCTGTGGTGCTACTATTGGGGTTATGAGCATTAGAACAGAGTAAAGGGGACGTCCACAGTATGTACTATAGAACCCCAACAGATGGACTACAGTCTGGAATTGGAGAACCACAAAGTCCATCTTTACAGGACATGTCTTAATTAGTCCTGAGTCTCAGCTCAGTTTTAAGTTCGTGTTGAGTGCGGGTTGGCTCGCTAGCCGTTCCCTCTGCCCTAAATGGAATCAATTTTCTAGGTCCAGACCAACATTGACGACTCAAACGTTGGTTTCCAATGGTGACGTTCTAGCGTTTGGACTAGGAGTCCACTGAAGTACCCCAAAATTACAAATGCTAATATATCATTTGAATACATACCGAATTTAGTACTATAGTCATTTGCGTTTGTGATGTTATGATAATACTGACATTTTATTTGCTGAGAGGTTCGGCGATGTTATCATAATGTTCATTCAAATGAAAATTCAAACGGCAAACAATGAATGGCTGGCTGAGTGTTTCTCAGCGGTACGCTCTCACACTGATTGGATTTCCATTTGACATGTGAGCATGTGCACTTTATTACATGATGGAACCACGGAAAAGTACCAGAATTGAAGTCCCCACACGTTTTACACACTGCACCTGACGGACCTTGAGGACGGAGGGTTCTATTTTTAAACTGCACACCGGGAAGCTTGATTTAAGGCGTGTCATAACGACGGAAAGTGAATGCCTTGTGTGTTGTGGTGCGAGACGGGCAAAAGCCATTCTTCATGGGGGTGTTTTGGGCGTAACGTACAATAAACCAATCAGCGTGTCCCTCAATGTTTCCTTTTAGAACCAGGTGGCGCTCTGACTTTGGCGGGTTGCTATTTTCACGGTGCAGCTACCTGGAATGCAGCTACATCACTCACACAAACACACTCTATATGGGGCAATTTGGAGAACTCAATTGACCTTGATCCATGTTTTCCATGGATCCATCCCCATCCCCATCCAGGGGAGAACGTTTTGGGCGCTGGGCAGATACACCCAGGACAGGACACCAATCTATCACTGGACACACGCTCACTCACACACACACTCTATATGGGGCAATTTGGAGAACTCAATTGACTTGATCCATTTTTTTGGACTGGAGATCCAGGAGGAAACCCAATCGGACACGGGGAGAACATGGAAACTCCACCCAGATTGGGATTGGAACCGGGAATACCTAGTGCTGAGTGAAGAACGTGCTAAACCACTAAGCCACCGTGCCACCACTTTACTATATTAGCATGTCCATCCATCCGTCCATCCATTATCTCCCGCTTTATCTTATATTAGGGTCGCGGGGGGGGTTCCCCATGCCCATCCAGGGGAGAACGTTTCGGGCGCTGGGCAGATACACTGAATACACACTCACTCACTAACACACACTCTCTATATGGGACAATTTGGAGACTTCAATTGACTTGATCCATGTTTTTGGACTGGAGAACCAGTAGGAAACCCACGCGGACACGGCGAGAACATGGAAACTCCACCCAGATTGGGATTGGAACCGGGAATCCCTAGTGCTGAGAGAAGAACGTTCTAACCACCTTGCCACCCTGGTCCGACCTAATAGCCGAGGTTTGTTAAATCGGGTGTTTGGTGTTCGGCATCCGGAGCCGACGCTGAGATGAAGCGGCGAGCTCGAGTAACTCCGCGGTTCTCCGACGAGGAGACGGAAGATTTACAGCGCAGATTACGAGATGGAAATGAGAACTCGTCGGTATGAAGATGAGGCTGGCGCGAAAAAGAGAGGCTTAATGTGCAGAAGCATGCGCTCAGAGACTTACGGCGGCGAAGTGATGGTAAAATTCTTAGTTTTAGCCAATTAGGCCAGGAAGCCATTGGTAATGAAGTCTCGGGAGACTCTGATGAATAGTTATGCATTTCGTTTACATAAAAAGCTTTTTTTAATCACGCCTTCCTCTCTGCTTTCAGGCTGTTGAACTATTTAAGGCGCTCGATCTGTTCCTTTCTCGAGCAAAGATCAGACGTCGTGAGGTCTTCTCTGTTTGATGTAGACAATGCTGAATTATAGAGTTATTGTCTTCATGATGCCATTAAACTGATTAATAATTGCCCTCATGAAGAGGGTTGAAAGGCGGTACGGTGGCTTAGTGGCTGGCATGTTCTCCTCTCACCACTAGGGATTCCCGGTTCGAATCCCAGTCTGGGTGGAGTGTCCATGTTCTCCATGTTCTCCCCGTGTCCGCGTGGGTGTCCTCCGGGTTCTCCGGTTTACTCTCACAGTCCAAAAACATGGATCAAGTCAATTGAGTTCTCCAAATTGCCCCATATAGAGTGTGTCTGTGTGAGTGAGTGTGAGCCCAGCGATAGATTGGCGTCCTGTCCTGGGTGTATCTGCCCAGCGCCCGAAACGTTCTATCCTGGATGGGCATGGGGTACCCCCCGAGACCCTAATAGAGGATAAAGCGGGAGATAATGAATGAATTAATTTATTTAAATGACATTGTAATGGATTGGACGGCACGGTGGCTTAGTAGTTGGCATGTTCTCCTCTCAGCGCTAGGGATTCCCGGTTCGAATCCCAGTCTGGGTGGAGTTTCCATGTCCTCCCCGTGTCTGCGTGGGTTTCCTCCGGGTTCTCCGGTTTCCTCTCACAGTCCAAAAAACATGGATCAAGTCAAATGAATTCTCCAAATTGCCTCATATAGAGTGTGTTTGTGTGAGTGAGTGTATGTCCAGTGATAGATTTGCGTCCTGTCCTGGGTGTATCTGCCCAGCGCCCGAAATGTTCTACCCTGGATGGGCATGGGGAACCCCACCGCGACCCTAATAGAGGATAAAAGCGGGAGATAATGAATGAATGAATGAAGAGGGTTTAAAGGCGGCACAGTGGCTTGGTGGCTGGCATGTTCTCCTCTCACCGCTAGGGATTCCTGGTTCCAATCCCCATCTGGGTGGAGTGTCCATGTCCTCCCCGTGTCTGCGTGGGTTTCCTCCGGGTTCTCCGGTTTCCTCTCACAGTCCAAAAAACATGGATCAAGTCAATTGAATTCTCCAAATTGCCTCATATAGAGTGTGAGTGAGTGTGTGTCCAGTGATAGATTGGCGTCCTGTCCTGGGTGTATCTGCCCAGCGCCCGAAACGTTCTACCCTGGATGGGCATGGGGAACCCCCCCCCTACCCTAATAGAGGATTAAAGCGGGAGATAATGAATGAATGAACAGGGTTTAAAGGCGGCACGGTGGCTTGGTGGCTGGCATGTTCTCCTCTCACCACTAGGGATTCCCGGTTCCAATCCACATCTGGGTGGAGTTTCCATGTGCTCCCCGTGTCTGCGTGGGTGTCCTCCGGGTTCTCCGGTTTCCTCCCACAGTCCAAAAACATGGATCAAGTCAATTAAATTCTCCAAATTGCCCCATATAGAGTGTGTGTGAGTGAGTGAGTGTGTGTCCAGTGATAGATCGGCGTCCTGTCCTGGGTGTATCTGCCCAGCGCCCGAAACGTTCTACCCTGGATGGGCATGAGTCATCCCCCCCCCCGACCCTAATAGAGGTTGAAGTGGAATATAATGAGATTGATGGAAGAGGGTTTAAAGTGGAGGCACCATCATTGTGTGGTGGTTGGCATGTTTGTCTCTCAG
Organism: Corydoras sp. C115; assembly: GCA_019802505.1. Classification (NCBI taxonomy): domain Eukaryota; kingdom Metazoa; phylum Chordata; class Actinopteri; order Siluriformes; family Callichthyidae; genus Corydoras; species Corydoras sp. C115. The sequence continues at coordinate 54,298 of JAFMOC010000396.1, read as the reverse complement.
CGCTGGGGATCCAGGTGGAGTTTCCATGTGCTCCCCGTGTCCGCATGGGTGTCCTGCGGGTTCTCGGGTTTCCTCCCACAGTCCAAAAACATGGATCAAGTCAATTGAATTCTCCAAATTGCCCCATATAGAGTGTCTATGTGTGTGTGAGTGAGTGTGTGTTCAGTGATAGATTGGTGTCCTGTCCTGGGTGTATCTGCTCAGCGCCCGAAACGTTCTCCCCTGGATGGGCATGAGTCCCCCCCCCCCCCACGACCCTAGTAGAGGATAAAGCAGAAGATAATGGATGGAAGAGGGTTTAAAGTGGAGGCACCATCATTGTGTGGAGGTCGGCATGTTTGGATCTCAGTGCTGGGGATCTAGGTGGAGTTTCCATGTTCTCCCTGTGTCCGTGTGGGTCCGCTCCGGGTTCTCCGGTTTCCTCCCTAAGTTCTAAAACATGGGTTCAAGGTGAATTGGCTGCTATAAAATGCCCCTTGTATTGTATGTGTGTGTATGTAAGTGATTGTGAGATTATCTGCTCAGCACCCAAAACGTTCTCTGCTGCATGGTCTTGAGAACCCCCTCCCCCTCCCCCTCCCCCTCCACCGTGACTTAAGTAGAGCATTAAGTGGAAGGTAATGAGATGATGAGAGATATTTCATCCAGTTTCATCATTAAGGTTTTTTTTTTTTAATGTTATTTAATTATTATTTTTTTTGGTTTTATTTTATGTTTTTACCTCCAAGTAATTTTTTTATTCATTTATTTAAATGACATGCTAATGTAGTAAAGCGGCGGCTTAGTGTTTAGCATGTTCTCCTTTAAGCACTAGGGATTCCGGGTTGGAATCACCATCTGGGTGGAGTTTCCATGTTCTCCCCGTGTCCGTGTGTGCCCAGCGATAGATTGGTGTCCTGTCCTGGGTGTATCTGCCCAGCGCCCGAAACGTTCTCCTCTGGATGGGCATGGGGAACCCCCCCCCCCCGCGACCCTAGTAGAGAATTAAGGACACGCTAATGAATAAATAATGTAGTAAAGAAGGAAGGATGTGTCCCACACACACACACACTATATAGGGGCAATTTATATAATTGCAATATAGAACAGCCAGTACACTATATCGCTGGGCACTCACACAAACACACTCTATGTTTTGTGTGTGTGTGTGTGTGTGTGTGTCTATGTACTGTAAGTGACATTATCCCCTGTATGGGCTTGAGAACCCCCACCCCTGCCATAATTTCCATCTAGCTCCTCAGCCCTAGCTCCTCATACCCATCCAGGGGAGAACGTCTTGGGCGCTGGGCAGATACACCCAGGACAGGACACCAATCTATCACTGGACACACACTCACTCACACACACACACTCTATTTTGTATGTGAGATTAGCGTGTGAGATTTGGTGTATCTGCCCAGTGCCCAAAACGTTGGATGCTGGATGGGCTTGAGAACCCTCACCCCCTCCGTGACTCTAGTAGAGCACACAAACACACACACACATACTCACACACACACAAACACACTCTATATGGGGCAATTAGGAGAATTCAATTGACCTTGATCCATGTTTTTGGACTGTGGGAGGAAACCGGAGAACCCGGAGGAAACCCACGCGGACACGGGGAGAACATGGAAACTCCACCCAGATTGGGATTCCAACCGGGAATCCCCAGCGCTGAGAGGAGAACATGCTAAACACTAAGCCACCATGCTACAGTATTTCTTTATCCATTCATCCATTTTCTTCCCCATTATCCACTACTAGGATTGCGGGGGGGTTCCCCATGTCCATCCAGGGGAGAACGTCTTGGGCTCTGGGCAGATACACTCAGGACAGGATGTCAATCTATCACTGGACACACACTCACTCACACAAACACACTCTATATGGGGCAATTTAGAGAATTCGATTGACTTGATCCATGTTTTTGGACTGTGGGAGGAAACCGGAGAACCCGGAGGAAACCCACGCGGACACGGGGAGAACATGGAAACTGCACCCAGATTGCGATTCCAACTGGGAATCCCCAGCGCTGAGAGGAGAACATGCCAACCACTAAGCCACCGTGCCGCCTAGCTCACTAGTTATTTGTGGCAAATTATTCATTCATTCATTCATTATCTTCCGCTTTATCCTCTACTAGGGTCGCGGGGCGGTTCCCCATACCCATCCAGGGGAGAACGTCTTGGGCGCTGGGCAGATACACCCAGGACCGGACACCAATCTATCACTGGACACACACTCACTCTCACAGACACTCTATATGGGGCAATTAGGAGAATTCAATTGACCTTGATCCATGTTTTTGGACTGTGGGGGGAAACCGGAGAACCCGGAGGAAACCCCTGCGGACACGGGGAGAACATGGAAACTCCACCCAGATTGCGATTCGAACCGGGAATCCCCAGCGCTGAGAGGAGAACATGCTAACCACTAAGCCCCCGTGGCGCAGTATCTCTTTCTTTCTTTCTCTATTTTGAAGTGGCGTGTTGTTATTCAGCCGGCGGTGTTCAGAGTGGATTTTCAGATGGAAATGTATGATAAGCCTCCGTGCTTCGCAGCTCGGGAAGTCGGCGGAATCCGTTCAGTTCCACCGGCGTGCGTACGCTTCGGCTTTGAAACCAGTCAGGCCTTCATCAGCGGAGGATGAGGACGGGCGGGCGGGCGGATGTACGCACCGGGGGTGACTGACGCCCCGCTCCGCGTGGCAGCGGTGCACGGATCTGGCAGGTTTTAGCAGCACGCGTTCATGACTTTTTCATGACTTTCCAGCGTTTTCCATAAATACATGCTCGCTGTTCTTCTCTTGCGCAAATCTCTGTCGACCTCGCAGACGAGAGACCTTTCACTGCTGGAGCCTTCAGCGCTCGGAGGCTTTAGGTGGAGGGATCATCTCATTATCTCATTAACTTCAGATTTAGCCTCTATTAGGGTCGCGGGGGGCCATCCAGGGGCTGGGCAGATACACCCAGGACAGGACGCCAATCCATCACTGGACACACGCTCACTCACACAGACACACTCTATATGGGGCAATTTGGAGAATTCAATTGACCTTGAATCCATGTTTTTGGACTGTGGGAGGAAACCGGAGAACCCGGAGAAAACCTGGAAACACAGGGAGAACTTGAGCTGTATAGACGCATCACCACATCATGACGTCACTTATCTCATTATCTTCTGCATTATCCTCCTAGGGCCGTGGGGGGGGGTGACCCATGCCCATCCAGGGGAGAACGTCTCGAGCGCTGGGCAGATACACCCAGGACAGGGTGCCAATCTATCACTGGACACACACACACACTCACACAGACACACTCTATATGGGGCAATTTGGAGAACTCAATTGACCTTGATCCATGTTTTTGGACTGTGGGAGGAAACCGGAGAACCCTGAGGAAACCTGGAAACACAAGGAGAACATGAGCTGTATAGACGGGGTGGGGGAGCTGGCTCCCCATGCCCATCCAGGGGAGAACGTTTCGGGCGCTGGGCAGATACACCCAGGACAGGACGCCAATCCATCACTGGACACACACTCACTCACACAGACACTTTATATGGGGCAATTTGGAGAATTCAATTGACCTTGATCCATGTTTTTGGACTGTGGGAGGAATCCGGAGAACCCGGAGAGAACCTGGTAACCCATGGAGAACATGCTGCTTTAGGTGGGGGGGGGTGAGCTGAATAGACGCATCGTCACATCATGACGTCACTCATCTTATCTCATTATCTTCAGCTTTATCATCTATTAGGGTCGGGGGGGGGGGTTCCCCATGCCCATCCAGGGGAGAACGTTTCGGGCGCTGCGCAGATACACCCAGGACAGGGCGCCAATCTATCACTGAACACACACACTCTATATGGGGCAATTCGGAGCATTCAATTGACCTTGATCCATGTTTTTGGACTGTGGGTTGAAACCGGAGAACCCGGAGGAAACCCATGCAGACACGGGGAGAACATGCAAACTTCACCCGGAATCAGGATTCGAACCTGGAATCCTCCGGGTTCTCCGGTTTCCTCCCACAGTCCAAAAACATGAATTAAGGTCAATTGAATTTCCCAAATTGCCCCATATAGAGTATCTGTGTGTGAGTGTGTGTCTGCCCAGCGCCCGAAACGTTCTCCCCTGGATGGGCATGGGGAACCCCCCCACCCCCCCACCCCCCACGACCCTAATAGAGGAGGACGGATGGATTTTGTAATTGTGTCTTAGTTCAGGACTCCATTTTTATGTGTGACGTCTTTATTTTTGGAGCCTGGAGCACGTTAAGCGAACGTCTTTTCTTAAAGGAGGCTTTATTTAATTAGCCGCCTCGCACCCTCGTCATCGCCCCCTTTCGTTCTGCTGGTTTGAAGCTTTTCTCGTCGCTCAGAGCAAAACAGAGAGGAGCAGAACCGGCGCTGGTCTCTTAGGAGGAAGTGTCCCTTTAATCACGCTTGTACTCTGCTTCCATTAGCATCTTTAAAGAGCTAAGTGCGGAACGCGTTCCCTCAGCCCGGGGACCGGCGTTCTGCCCGAGCGCCGCGCCTCCATATGGCTTAGGCTTTCCGTGTGCACGTCATGTCCTGTCATCAAGTCCTCCGTCCATTCATGTAGGTTTGATATACATAATGAGATGGCTCATTGGTCAGAGTGTTGGGCGGTCAATCTGAATGTCCAGTCTATCACTGTGCACACACTCACACACAAACACACTCTATATGGGGCAATTTGAAAAATTCAATTGACCTTGATCCATGTTTTTGAAGTGAGGAAATCGGAGAACCCGGAGGAAACCCACACGGACACGGGGAGAACATGTAAACTCCACCCAGATCGGGATTCGAACCTGGATCCCCAGTGCTGAGAGGAGAACATGCTAAACCACTAAATTCCACATAAAACAGAAAACAGAGTTTATTTGTCTCCTTGAATTTCAGCTGATTTGATCCTTTATATAATTATATAGCGGGGCATGCCCATGCCCATGCCCATCCAGGGGAGAATGTTTAGGGTGCTGGGCAGGTACACCCAGGACAGGTTGCCAATCTATCACTGAACACACACTCACGCAGACAGACACACTCTATATGAGGCAATTTGGAGAACTCACCTACCCTTGATCCATGTTTTTGGACTGTGGGAGGAATGCTTTTAATTGCCCCACCTATAGTGTGTCTGTGTGAGTATGTGTGCCCAGTGATGGATTAGCGCCCTGTCCTCGGCGTATCTGGCCAGCGTCCAAAACGTTCTCCCCTTCATAAGGTACTCCCTCCCCCCCCATAGATTAAATTATCCTCCTCAGTATCCCAACATAACGGTTGGGCTCAGACCAAAAGGCCATTCATGATGCAGAACTTCTGAAGTGATAAGGGTTAAGGGCCTTGCTCAGGGGCCCACATTGGTAACTTCAGTGGACCTGGGATTTGAACCGCCAACCTTCAGATTGATAGCCCAACACCCTAACCACTGAGCTACCATACCGCTAGACAAGTATCCCAATTTGGTTGGGGTCAGAGCACAGGGTTAACCCTACAGCCCCCTTGGAGCAATGAAGGTTAAGGGCCTTACTCAAGGACCCACACTGGTAACTTCAGTGAACCTGGGATTTGAACCGCCAACCTTCAGACTGATAGCCCAACACCCTAACCACTGAGCTACCATACCCCTAGACGAGTATCCCAATTTGGTTGGGGTCAGAGCACAGGGTTGACCCTACAGCCCCCCTGGATCAATGAGGGTTAAGGGTCTTGCTCAAGGACCCACACTGGTAACTTCAGTGGACCTGGGATTTGAACCGCCAACCTTCAGATTGATAGCCCAACACCCTAACCACTGAGCTACCACGCCCCAATTGTTGGACCCAAACTTTGAACTCTCAACCTTACACCCATATATCCATCCATCCATTATCTTCCGCTTTATCCTCTACTAGGGTCGCGGGGGTGGGCTTCCACATGCCCATCCAGGGGAGAATGTTTCAGGAACTGGGCAGAAACACCCAAGACAGGGCGCAAACGTTCTCTTCTTCATAAGGAACCCCCCCCCTCCCCATAGATTAAATTATCCTCCTCAGTATCCCAACTTAACGGTTGGGCTCAGACCAAAAGGCCATTCATGATGCAGAACTTCTGAAGTGATAAGGGTTAAGGGCCTTGCTCAAGGGCCCACATTGTTGGACCCAAAGTTTGAACGCTCAACCTTACACCCATATATCCACGTTTCGGGCGCCAACCCTGGACAGGACGCCAACCCATCGCTGGGCACTTACACCCATATAGTCACATGAATGTGAATATTAGGAACGGACAGGTGTTTGGATACTTCTGGTTATTTATCTGTTTATTCATTGATGCGTGTCGTTCGTCGGGGCTTCAGACGGATCGTCCGAGCTGAGAGTCGTTAGGAAACGTCTGCATGCCGTTGGACAAAGCCACTTGCGACCTGCGGTTCTTTTCTTCGATTTGTGTCATTAGCATCAAGGGAGGTTCTGCTCCATGGCATTAATGAAATGCAACAGTTTGCTGTGTTGGGATGTTTTGAACGCTGGACAGATCTGGACGTTTTGGATGCTGGACACCCAGGACAGGACGCCAATCTATCACTGGATACACACTCACTCACACAAACACACTCTATATAGGGCAATTTGGAGAATTCAATTGACCTTGATCCATGTTTTTGGAGTGTGGGAGGAATGCTTTAAATTGCCCCTCTATAGTGTGTGTCTGTGTGAGTATGTGTGTCCAGTGATGGCTTAGCGCCCTGTCCTCGGTGTATCTGCCCAGCGTCCAAAACGTTCTCCCCTTCATAAGGAACCCCTCCCCCCCATAGATTAAATTATCCTCCTCAGTATCCCAACTTAACGGTTGGCCTCAGACCAAAAGGCCATTCATGATGCAGAACTTCTGAAGTGATAAGGGTTAAGGGCCTTGCTCAAGGGCCCACATTGTTGGACCCAAACTTTGAACGCTCAACCTTACACCCATATATCCACGTTTCGGGCGCCAACCCTGGACAAGACGCCAACCCATCGCTGGGCACTTACACCCATAATATTAGGAACGGACAGGTGTTTGGATACTTCTGGTTATTTATCTGTTTATTCATTGATGCGTGTCGTGCGTCGGGGCTTCGGACGGATCGTCCGAGCTGAGAGTCGTTAGGAAACGTCTGCATGCCGTTGGACAAAGCCACTTGCGACCTGCGGTTCTTTTCTTCGATTTGTGTCATTAGCGATCAAGGGAGGTTCTGCTCCATGGCATTAATGAAATGCAACAGTTTGCTGTGTTGGGACGCAGCCCAGGTTCGGGTCTGGGGATTGCACTCAACCTCATTCTGTCACACACCGCTTCAGTGATTAGAATGTATACAGTCTCAAATCACTCACAGTCTTCAAAGTAGGACATCGTGCCATGTGAGTGCGCCAAGGTCTACCAGCAACTTTTTAACCTGAATACTGCGCCCAAACGCGGAGAACCCGAACTCAGCAGCGCTGCTGTATCGCTGTCTGGCCCAAAATAAGCTCATCCACCTGTGTTTTGGTAAAGACCAAAAATTTGGGGTTTTCCTGTAAACACCTGGCCTTAGCCAAGTGGAGAGGAGACGACCGGTTACTCCAAAGACTCGCCGTCGGTTGCAAGAAAACGTGGAGAGAGTTTTATGTAGAATGTTGTTGGTATATTTATTTAAACATGGAAATACAAAATAAAGACGAGGTATTTTGAATAAGTCAATGTAGTTGTAAGCGTTGCAAGCTGTTGCATTGGATGGGCTCCATTAGCAACCACCTAGTTGGCCACTGGAGTACCCGTGGGGATGGCAACCACCTAAAACCGCATGGCTCCAGATAGCACCACTTAGCAACCACCTGGATTCCCGGTGCAACCACCTAGAATATCTCAGCCACTACCTGGAGTACCCGAGCATCCACCTGGGGACCCCTTAGCAACTACCTAAAACACCTTTGTAACCACCTAAAACCGCATGGCACCCACCTAGAACCCCTTTGCACCCACCGGGAACCCCTTAGCACCAACCTGGAATCCTGGTGCAACCACCTAGAATATCTCAGCAACTACCTGGAGCACCTGAGCACCTAGGACCCCTTAGCAACTACTAAAACACCTTTGTAACCACCTAAAACCCCACGGCACCCACCAGGAACCCCTTAGCACCAACCTGGAACACCTTTGTAACCACCAAAAACCGCTTAGCAACCACCTAGAACCCCATAGCACCCACCAGGAACCCCTCAGCACCAACCTGGAGCAACCAACCTGGAACACAGCAACTTTGTGGACCACCTAAAACCCCTTAGCTTAGCAACCACCTAAAACCCCACGGCACCCACCAGGAACCCCTTAGCACCAACCTGGAACACCTTTGTAACCACCAAAAACCGCTTAGCAACCACCTAGAACCCCATAGCACCCACCAGGAACCCCTTAGCACCAACCTGGAACACCTTTGTAACCACCTAAAACCGCTTAGCAACCACCTAGAACCCCATAGCACCCACCAGGAACCCCTTAGCACCAACCTGGAACCCCTTAGCACCAAAACCGCTTGGCAACCAGGAACCCCTTAGCCTTTTGTAACCACCTAAAACCGCTTAGCAACCACCTAGAACCCCATAGCACCCACCAGGCACCCCTTAGCACCAACCTGGAACACCTTTGTAACCACCAAAAACCGCTTAGCAACCACCTAGGACCCCATAGCACCCACCTGGAACCCCTTAGCACCAACCTGGAACACCTTTGTAACCACCTAAAACTGCTTAGCAACCACCTAGAACCCCATAGCACCCACCAAGAACCCCTTAGCACCCACCTGGAACCCCTTTGTAACCACCTAAAACCGCTTAGCAACCACCTAGAACCCCATAGCACCCACCAGGAACCCCTTAGCACCAACCTGGAACCCCTTTGTAACCACCTAAAACCGCTTAGCAACCACCTAGAACCTAGCAAAGGAACCCCTTAGCACCAACCTGGAACCTTTGAACCCCACCGCTTTGTAACACCCTTAGCAACCACCTAGAACCCCATAGCACCCACCAGGAACCCCTTAGCACCAACCTGGAACACCTTTGTAACCACCTAAAACCACTTAGCAACCACCTAGAACCCCATAGCACCCACCAGGAACCCCTTAGCACCAACCTGGAACCCCTTAGCACCAACCTGGAACACCTTTGTAACCACCTAAAACCGCTTAGCAACCACCTAGAACCCCATAGCACCCACCAGGAACCCCTTAGCACCAACCTGGAACACCTTTGTAACCACCAAAAACCGCTTAGCAACCACCTAGGACCCCATAGCACCCACCTGGAACCCCTTTGTAACCACCTAAAACCGCTTAGCAACCACCTAGAACCCCATAGCACTCACCAGGAACCCCTTAGCACCAACCTGGAACACCTTTGTAACCACCTAAAACCGCTTAGCAACCACCTAGAACCCCATAGCACCCACCAGGAACCCCTTAGCACCAACCTGGAACACCTTTGTAACCACCTAAAACCGCTTAGCAACCACCTAGAACCCCATAGCACCCACCAGGAACCCCTTAGCACCAACCTGGAACACCTTTGTAACCACCAAAAACCGCTTAGCAACCACCTAGGACCCCATAGCACCCACCAGGAACCCCTTAGCACCAACCTGGAACCCCTTTGTAACCACCTAAAACCGCTTAGCAACCACCTAGAACCCCATAGCACTCACCAGGAACCCCTTAGCACCAACCTGGAACACCTTTGTAACCACCTAAAACCGCTTAGCAACCACCTAGAACCCCATAGCACCCACCAGGAACCCCTTAGCACCAACCTGGAACACCTTTGTAACCACCTAAAACCGCTTAGCAACCACATAGAACCCCATAGCACCCCCCAGGAACCCCTTAGCACCAACCTGGAACCCCTTTGTAACCACCTAAAACCGCTTAGCAACCACCTAGAACCCCATAGCACCCACCAGGAACCCCTTAGCACCAACCTGGAACCCCTTTGCAACCACCTAGAACACTTTAGCAACCATTTAGACCACCATAGCAACCACCTAGTAACCACCTAAAACCTCTTAGCACCCACTGGGAACCCCTTAGCACCAACTTAGAACACCTTTGTAACCACCTAGAACCGCTTAGCAACTGTATAAAACACCTTAACAAATACCTGGAAAACCTTTTCACTCACCTGGAACCCCTTAGCAACCACTTAAATCCGCTTAGCAATCACCTAGAACCCCTTAGAACCAACCTGGAACCCCTTAGCACCTAGGTTCTAGGTGGGGGGCTTCCCCATGCCCGTCCAGGGGAGAACGTTTTGGCGCTGGGCAGATACACCCAGGACAGGACGCCAGTCTATCACTGGACACACACTCACTCACACAGACACACTCTATATGGGGCAATTTGGAGAATTCAAATTGACCTTGATCCATGTTTTTGGACTGTGGGAGGAAGCTGGACAACCCACCCGGGTTCTCCCCATGTCCGCGTGGGTTTCTTCCGGGTTCTCCGGTTTCCTCCCACAGTCCAAAAACATGGATCAAGGTCAAATTAATTCTTCAAATTGCCCCATATACTGTAGTGTGTTTGTGTCAGTGTGTCCAGTGATAGATTGGTGTCCTGTCCTGGGTGTATCTGCCCAGCGCCCAAAACGTTCTCCCCTGGATGGGCATGGGAACCCCCTGCGACCCTAGTGTAGGACAAAGCAAAAGATAATGGATGAAAATGAAATGATAAAGATAACGATCAGGTTTGATAATTTTACAATGGAGTTGGTTTTATAAAAATATAAAATATAAATCTAAAAATTTGGTTAATTTACGGCGGCTGTGGAATGGACATGCCTCCCGATATCTTCTCCTCACGCAGTGGGAGGCCGGTTCGAGACAGTCGCTTACGGAAAGCTAGATTATAAATCCCGACTCACGGACACTAACGGCCGGAGCGATGAATGGCATTCCCCCTTCACCGTCCCGAGCCCTTCACCGTTTGATGTGTGGCCCTCACGCTGCCATTGTTACGGCATGTCTTTGTGCCGTAGCCGAGGGCCGGCGGCTGGTGCTGCTCTCGTGCGTCGGCGTAAGGTTCTTTAAAGGGGCGTCGGCGGCATAACGCAGTAACTCCTCTGAAAATCCTCACCCTTCATCCTGATTTCTCACGGGAAGGCAAGGGGAGGCCAGACGGGGGCCTCCATTGACTGGGCCAGACGACCTCCGACAGAAAAGGGGGTAATGGCCCTTACGCTAATCCGGTCGACGTGAGACTAAAGCGGCGGTGGGATAATGTCAGGACCGAAGAAAACCTTCTTTCTCCTTCCTGATTGGTCACACATAAGAGGTGGGCCAGGAGTCAGTGCCACTTTGGGTGGAAAATGGACGAGGGGGAAGGGGGGTTCTAGGTAACCCTCTGGTTCCTAAAGGCTTCATGATGTTCTGATAATGTTCATAATTTGTATATAATATACACGACACACCAATTTTAGACGTTCCAGAGTCTTTGGCGGTAGGTTACAACCATTACAAAGTTCACATATAATTTATTTATTTCTTTTATTCCACTTAATCCTCTACTAGGGTTGTGGGGGGGGGGGGTTCCCCATGCCCATCCGAGGAGAAACGTTTCGGGTGGTGGGCAGATACACCCAGGACAGGGCGCCAATCTATCGCTGGGCACACTCATTCACACACACACACTCTATATGGGGCAATTTAGTGCATTTAATCGACTTTGACCCATGTTTTTGGACTGTGGGAGGAAACCGGAGAACCCGGAGGAAACCCATGTGGACACGGGGTGAACATGGAAACTCCACCCAGATTGGGATTCGAACCTGGATCCCCAGCGCTGAGAGGAGAACATGCCAACCACTAAGCCACAGGCCATCCTGACCATAGTACAGGATTAATATTTTGATGCTGCAGCATATCTCATGCTCATCATCTCCAGTGTGACCTTTATAAAGAATAACCTTAAGGTTCTGAGAGTGTTCTAATGCTTATTCATTCAGTTCCCTCATACTGCTTGTGTGATATTAAACTTTGCCGATGCATAATAAATCAGACGGGGTGGAGAATGGCGACTGTGGCGACACCTACTGGTGAAAACCAAAGACGTAGAAAAGGTGCATGGTATCTCTCTGCTTTGGTTGCTGGGGTATCAATCAAAAGGTTATTGGGTTTGAACCCAGATTTAACCCAAGGTAACTTATGTGGCCCTTGAGCCTCATTGCCCCAGGGGAACTGTATCATATCTGCCCCTGTGCTCTGACCCCAACCATCAAGCTGAGATACTTCTACGTGGCTTCAGATAAATGTTTCCACATTGAGACCAAATGCGATGAAAAGGCTTTTTGTGAATATTGACCTACAACAAAGGTGCAGACGTCAAATGTGGACACCCTACTCTGTCCCTGTCCATTCATTCACCCACTCCTTGACTTTTCTCTGTGAATAGAGTGCTGATTTATTTTGCATTGCTGTTGAACTTTCGTGAAAAGCCTTTTGTACCCGAGTGGATACCCACTCTGGGGTATTTGCAAATATCTATGTTCTTAAATGGCCATTCTTTACTTTGGTTTGCCGGACAGACTCGTTTGGCTTCATAATGTTGCTGCAGAACGTCATCTAGTTTCTTCACTTTGTAGTTCTCCAATTCCAGACTGTAGTCCATCTGTGTTCTGTTGGTTCTCTGGTCTCTATTGGTCAGGAGCATCACAGAACAGGTATCATTTGGGTGGAGGATTGTTTATTGTCAGTTCTGCAGTGACACTGATGTGGTGGTAGTGGGGGGGGGGTTAGTGGAGTTTCATTTCTCCACCTCAGTGACACTGCTGGGATAGGAATAATGCCCCCACCCAATAACCCCTGCTCTGTGGTGCTACTATTGGGGTTCTGAGCATTAGAACAGAGTAAAGGGGACGTACACAGTATGTACTGTAGAACCCAAACAGATGGACTACAGTCTGGAATTGGAGAACTACAAAGTTTATCTACAATACCATTCACAAGTACTATTCTCGTCCTCCTTGAGCGTCCGGCAGTATCAACAGTGTAGGACACTAACATACAATTGTGTGATGATCATGTGACCCATATTTACCAATTATAAACTATATAAGTCCATTGAGGGCGTTCTGCAGGACCGCCAGTCCAATAAAAATCCAGGTTCTATCCCATAATTAGGACCCCCACAGAAGTGGATGATTATAAGCCTTTAAACCCCCAAAGAGCAAGCTGAAGAGACAGTGGCAAGTCAAAACTCAAAACAAAAGAAGAAACCTTTGAGGAACGAGACTCAGTGGCGGGCTCGTCCTCCTTGAGCGGGGGGTCAGCATCAACAGTGTAGGACACTAATGTACAGATTGTGTGATGATCATGTGACCTGTATTTAACAATTAAACACTATATAAGTCCATTGAGGACGTCCTGCAGGACCGCCTGTCCAATAGGTACAGTTGTAGGTACAGTGCTTCAGCAGAACCATGGATGAAGATCTGACGATGGCTCCAGGTATTTAGCAACACCTCAAAAAAACCAACCAGAAAAGCAGTTAGGAGCTGATTAAACACAGGAATTACGCCTCAAAGCTCTATTGTGGACCTGTGGAGATCCTGACTGCTCGAGAACTGAGTAAAGGGCGCTAACAAAGCGTTTAGAAAAAGACTACAGGTTGTAATTATAGAACTGCAAAGTGCATCTATATGGCAACTCGAGCTGATGAAGTGGAACAAGCGTGTAGGCGGCGTTCCTGATAACATGGTCAGTCGGTGTATAAAAGATGGCATCACAAGGACACCATATAGTGAAGCACACCACTGTTACACTGGCTTTTACTTTTAAGTTTATTGGCTTAACATTGGTGCATGGCATCCATTATCTTCCGCTTTATCCTCTACTAGGGTCGTGGGGGGGGGGGGGGGGTTCCACATGCCAATATTTCAGGTGCTGGGCAGATACACCCAGGACACGGCGCCAATCTATCACTGAACACACAAAAACACTCAATATGGGGCAATTTGGAGAATTCAATTGGCCTTGATCCATGTTTTTGGACTGTGGGGGAAACCGGAGAACCCGGAGGAAACCCATGCCAACACGGGGAGATCATGGAAACTCCACCCAGATTGGGATTCGAACCGGGAATCCCTAGTGCTGAGAGGAGAACATGCTAACCACTAAGCCACCGTGCCGCCCATCTGTTAAAAATCCATCCATCTATTATCTACTGCTTTATCCTCTACTAGGGTCGTGGGGGGGGGGTTCCACATGCCAATATTTCAGGTGCTGGGCAGATACACCCAGGACAGGGCGCCAATCTATCACTGGACACACAAAGACACACTCTATATGGGGCAATCTGGAGAATTCAATTGACTTGTTCCATCATGGTTTTGGACTGTGGGAGGAAACCGGAGAACATGGAGGAAACCCACACGGACACGGGGAGAACATGCAAACTCCACCCAGATTGGGATTCGAACCGGGAATCCCTAGTGCTGAGAGGAGAACATGCTAAACCACTAAGCCACCGTGCCGCCCATCTGTTAGAAATCCATCCATCCATTATCTTCCGCTTTATTCTCTACTAGGGTCGTTGGGGGGGTTCCCCATGCCCATCCAGGGGAGAACGTTTGGGGCGCTGGGCAGATACACCCAGGACAGGACGCCAATCTATCACTGGACACACACTCACTCACACAGACACACTCTATATGGGGCAATTTGGAGAATTCAATTTACCACTATTACCATATTGAATTTGGACTATGGGAGGAAACCGGAGAACATGGAGGAAACCGAAACGACACGGGGAGAACATGGAAACTCCATCCAGATTGGGATTCGAACCAGGAATCCCTAGTCGAACAAGGAATCCTTGGATTTCTAACCCATCTGTTAGAAATCCATCCAACCATTATCTTCCGCTTTATCCTCTACTAGGGTCGTTGGGGGTGGGGGTTCCCCATGTCCTTCCAGGGGAGAACGTTTCGTTTTGGGCGCTGGGCAGATGCACCCAGGACAGGACGCCAATCTATCACTGGACACACACTCACTCACACAGACACACTCTATATGGGGCAACTTGGAGAATTCAATTGACCTTGATCCATGTTTTTGGACTGTGGGAGGAAACCGGAGAACCCGGAGGAAACCCACACGGACACGGGGAGAACATGGAAACTCCACCCAGATTGGGATTCGACCCGGGAATCCGAAGCGCTGAGAGGAGAACATGCCAACCACTAAGCCACCGTGCTGCCAGTGCACAGCATATCTAAAAAAAAATTAGTGATTTAAAAAAAGAACAACTTGATTTAAAAAGCAGCACTTAACACCCCCCCCCCCCCCCCCCCGCAATCCCTTGCCATATGGTTCCATGCATTCCCTTTCCCGTCAGCGTGACACGGGGAGAGTCACGTTGTCCTGTGGATCCCTCCGCATCACTGACCCTGAGCCCTGAATAGCTGCTGCTAATGCCACTCTGAGGATCGTAGCATCGGGAGGCCATGCCTCATTTACCCCCATCCTGCTAACCAACGTAACTATGAGTCAGAATACAACTCGTCAGAATCCAGAGCTTCGGTTTAAGCCTCATGGAGAACTTGCTAGGTGCTTGTTCAGAATTGC
Source organism: Corydoras sp. C115 (assembly GCA_019802505.1). NCBI lineage: Eukaryota > Metazoa > Chordata > Actinopteri > Siluriformes > Callichthyidae > Corydoras > Corydoras sp. C115. The sequence goes on along the minus strand of JAFMOC010000396.1, from coordinate 38,677 downwards.
TCAGTGGTGGGCCGTGCATTTCTCACCTACGTCTTCAGTAATGCTCCGGCGGCATTAATCCAGCGGTCAATCGTTTGTTTATAGCTATAAAAACATCTTATGATGCAGAAATGCAGTATAAAGAGCCATTACATCCAGATAGATAATTCATGTAGCCATATTCTATCTAATAGGATGGTATCTCTCAAGTTCTAACTCTCTCAAGTACTAACTGGAGTTCCTCAGGGCTCTGTACTTGGTCCCCTACTCTTTTCATTGTACGCTCAGTCACACGGCTATGCTGATGATACTGATGATACGGCTTCATTTGATTTTTGCCTCTAAAGACACCACTCTCTTAAATCGAAACTCCACCTGCCCCACCGACATTCTTTCATTCATTAATTATCACCCGCTTTATCCTCTATTAGGGTCGCGGTGGGGTTCCCCATGCCCATCCAGGGGAGAACGTCTCGGGCGCTGGGAAGATACACCCAGGACAGGTCGGCAATCCATCGCTGCCCCACCGACATATCTGTCTGAAATTTAATTTGGCTAGAACAGATCTTCTCATAATCATAATCTCCATCATATAGAATAATCCCCATATAGAGTGTGTGTGTGTGTGTGTGTGTCCAGTGATAGATTGGCGTCCTGTCCTGGGTGTATCTGCCCAGCGCCCGAAACGTTCTCCCCTGGATGGGCATGAGGAATGCGCCCCTCCCTGCGACCCTAATAGAGGATAAAACGGATGATAATGGAGATATATATATATATATATATATATATATATATATATATATATATATTTATATATATATATATATATAATATATATATATATATATATATATATATATATATATACTGTGTATATATATATATATATATATATATATATATATATATATATATATATATATATATATATATACTGTGTGTATATATATATATATATATATATATATATATATATATATATATATATATATATATATATATATATACTGTGTATATATATAGGGGGGGGGGTTCCCCATGTCCATCCAGGGGAGAACGTTTCGGGCCCTGGGCAGATAGACGCAGGACAGGACGCCAATCTATCACTGGGCACACTCATATACACACACACACTCTCTATATGGGGCAATGTGGAGAATTCAATTGACCTTTATCCATGTTTTTGGACTGTGGGAGGAAACCGGAGAACCCGGAGGAAACCCACGCGGACACGGGGAGAACATGGAAACCACTAAACCACCGTGCCGCTATATATATATACAGATTAAGCCATTTTTTTTTTAGATGCAGATTAGATCATTTGTAATACAATAATATTTGCTATTTATGATAAAAAGCCTCAGTCTAAATGTCTGAATGTAAATCTGTGTGAGTGAGTGTGTCCCCAGTTTGGTTCCCTGTCCTGGGTGTATTTTTTTGGACGTTTTCTTTGGATGGACATGGGGAACGGAACCTTTGTCCATGACTGTCTGTTTAGCACGTAGGTCCTGGTCTGACGCAGCACATGAATGAACCAAATCAAGGAATTATTGACATGGCCTTGAGAGTCCCAGTTCAGCTCCGTGTTCATTCTGCCCACTGTGACCGGAATGCCATCTGTAGCTGCCATTCTGTGAAACAAAGCTGGTCTCCCGGATGCGGCGAGGTTAATGTTCAGCTCGGGTTTGTCTCGTCTGTTTGTTCGGGTTGATAAAGAGTGAGCGGAGTCCAGCACCTCTCTCTATGCATAATCAATAATCTATAATAGAAACATGAAAAAAAGTTCTAAAATCTGCACATTTAGAGGCTTGTGGTTAAGGAACCTGCCTTGTGTTCCTGAAGGTACCCGGTTCGATCACTGAAGCGCCCTTGGGCAAGGTACCTTACCCTAATTTCCTCCTTGGCGTGGTATAGGGGGCTGCCCACTGCTCTGGGCATGTGTGCCCACTTCACTCAGTGTGTGTGTGGGGGTGTTTCACTGCACAGATGGGTAAAATGTGGAGGACGCACTTCCACTGTATGCAACATAGATCACTTGCATCCATCCATCCATCCATTATCATCCACTTTATCCTCTACTAGGTTCAGGGGGGGCAGATACATCCAGGACAGGGTGCCAATATACACACTCACTCACACAGACACTCTATATGGGGCAATTTGGAGAATTCCATTGACCTTGATCCATGTTTTTGGACTATGGGAGGAAACCGGAGAACCCGAGAGGAGAACCACTAAGTGCTAACCACTAAGCCACCCATGATCACTTGCATTTAAAGTATAATTGTATAATAAATCAATAAGGTATAAGAGGGTGTGGTATTATCTTGAATAAATCACGGGAAAGAGGTGTTATTAGGACGGAGACGTGGCGAATTGAAGTTCCACCTCGTTCCTGCGATTTATTCTCAATAATCCACAACCTCGAGTGTCTTATTAACTTTATAAAATGATTATTAACACAGTATCATAAAAAAGGTTTGATTCATAAAGGTGTTAAAAACTAAATTGTTAATAATCTGGTCTCTGGCGGCACGGTAGCTTAGTGGTTTAGCACGTTCGCCTCTCAGCACTATGGATTCCCGGTTCGAATCCCCATCTGGGTGGAGTTTCCATGTTCTCCCCGTGTCCGCGTGGGTTTCCTCCGGGTTCTCCGGTTTCCTCCCACAGTCCAAAAACATGGATCAAGTTAATTGAGTTCTCCAAATTGCCCCATATAGTGTGTGTATGCGTGCGTGTCTGTGTGAGTGAGTGTGTGTCCAGTGATAGATTGTTGTCCTGTCCTGGGTCCCCCCCCCCCCCCCCCCCCCCCCCCCCCCCCCCCCCCCCCCCCCCCCCCCCACCCCCCCCCCCCCCCCCACCCCCACCCCCCCCCCCCCCCCCCCCACCCCCCCCCCCCACCCCCCACCCCCCCCCCCCCCCCCCCACCCCCACCCCCCCCCCCCCCCCCCCCCCCCCCCCCACCCCCCCCCACCCCCCCCCCCCCCCCCCCCACCCCCCCCCACCCCCCCCACCCCCCCCCCCCCCCCCCCACACCCCCCCACCCCCCCCCCCCCCCCCCCCCCCACCCCACCCCCCCCCCACCCCCCCCCCCACCCCCCCCCCACCCCCCCCCCCCCCCCACCCCCCCCCCCCCCCCCCACCCCCCCCCCCCCCCCCCCCCCCCCCCCCCCCCCCCCCCACCCAACCCCCCCCCCCCCCCCCCCCCCCCCCCCCCCCCCCCCCCCCCCCCCCCCCCCCCACCCCCCCCCCCCCCCCACACCCCCCACCCCCCACCCCCCCCCACCCCCCCCCCCCCCCCCCCGTATCTGCCCAGCGCCCGAAATGCTCCCCCCCCCCCCCCCCCCCCCCACGACCCTAATATAGGATAAAGTGGAAGATAATGAATGAAAGAATCTGGTCTCTGTGATGTAATCTAGTCCGGTTTGTGAAGTGGACGCTGATCGCTGAGTAACAGGATACAAGATTGGTGCTCATCAGGAATCGGCTTTCTGTTTATATTAATCTGTATTTTCATTAATGGAACATCATTTAAAATAATGGATTGTATATCAGGGCGGCACAGTGGCTTAGTGGTTTAGCATGTTCTCCTCTCAGCGCTAGGGATTCCCGGTTCGAATCCCCATCTGGGTGGAGTTTCCATGTTCTCCCCGTGTCCGCGTGGGTTTCCTCCGGGTTCTCCGGTTTCCTCCCACAGTCCAAAAACATGGAACAAGTCAATTGAGTTCTCCAAATTGCCCCATATAGAGTGTGTGTGTGAGTGAGTGTGTATCCAGTGATAGATTGGCGTCCTGTCCTGGGTGTATCTGCCCAGCGCCCCAAACGTTCTCCCCTGAATGGGCATGGGGAACCCCCCCATTACCCTAATAGAGGATAAAGCGGAAGATAATGGATGGATGGATGGTATTGTATATCACACATTGATACGAATGCGAAGCTCTCAGAGGTGTGTGTTATTGTCAATAATGTCACAGTTTGACAAACGACTCTGCCAATCAGATTTCAGGACCGGTTTATAATGAATGTTATAAGGTTGGGTGTTGATGCCACTTATTCTAATACAATTTTAATCTAATATGAGATAATCTTTTGCGTATTTATGTTTTTTAAAAGAACGCAGATGGTATTCACGTCCACATTAAGACATGTGAGAAACTCGATTCGTTGTGGTGCGAAATTCTTTACTCCCGATTAGTTCAGGCTGCTTTGACTGACTGCGAACAAATGAACTTCAGCACAGTGTATTGATCCCCCAGCTAATTCTCTCCGTGTGTGTGTGTGTGTGTGTGTGTGTGTGTGTGTGTGTGTGTGTGTGTGTGAATGCCTGTGGCCCTGGGCACCAATCATTGGGGTGAAGGTTCCTTTTCCCCTAGACCTCCATCATAATGTGTAGCTTCCACATTGATTACAGAAGTTCAATATAGGCCCAAACTGGATGGAAAGGTCAAGCGTTTTGGCGCCGATAGAAGTAAACACACAAACACACACACACACACACACACACACTTACACACACCCACACCGAGGTTTGCTGAGGCCTCCCCTTGTAATATCAAGCGTTCACCGTCTGAATTTTTAAAGGAGTACCCTTCATTCATTTTCCTAAGCCTGGTATTCTGATTGACGGCGAGGCAGCTGAACCCCACCGGAGACACCCCCTCGACAGGTTGCCAGTCAATCAAAAAACACGCCCACCTATTTACATCTGTCAACAACGTGGTATCATTTCACCAGACATGCTTCTTTGGACAGTGAGAGAAGCGAGGCAACAAAAGTGACATTGATGAGTTGCTCCTCCTCCTCCTCATCTCATCCTCATCCTCAGCTCCAGCAGCTCCATCTGACGTCTCCACTGAGCTGAGAGAACATTTCGAGATCTATTATTCGAACCCCGACGCCCGCTAACAATCATAATATTTATAATATTATCATGGACTTGAAAACGTAGAGGGGAACGTAGATGGGTGTTCATTTCTCTCACGCAGAGGACAACGATAATTATCCTTGTCTACGGTCTGATGCTTTTAAAGCTCGATTGCGGAGACCCGGCAGATGGTCCTTCATTAAAAACAATCATCGGTAGGTTGGAAATTCGGAAGAGTGCCGGAACACGCGGGGGGTGTGCACATGCGCCGCTGAGGTGGAGTCGTTTGCTTAATGCTGATCGCTAGCAACAGGCCTTGTGATGGGCGTTCACATTTTAATGGTCTGTTTATGATGTCAGCGCTCACAGCCATGCATCTCATTGGTCATTGGAGGGGCCATTGGTCATTGGAAAATTTGTAATGATTGTTCTCAGCGTATGATGTGAGGGTTCGATTAGTATTTCCTATTCAATCGAAAGCTCGGGAACTTGTATAGCTAACTTACATCATCATCAGACAATCTGTACATTAGTGTCCTACACTGTTGATGCTGCCGGACGCTCAAGGAGGTCGAGTCCCCCACTGAGTCTCGGTCCTCACAAGGTTTCTTTCTTAAAATATCAACATAACAGGGAGTTTTGTCTTGCCACTGTCTCTTCATCTTGCTCTTTGGGGGTTTAAAGGTTTATAATTATCCACCACCATAATACCTCTTCTGTGGGGGTCCTGATTATGGGATAGAACCTGGAGTTCTATTGGACTGGCGGTCCTGCAGGACGTCCTCAATGGACTTATATAGGTTTTAATTGTTAAATACAGGTCACATGATCATCACACAATCTGTACATTAGTGTCCTACACTGTTGATGCTGCCGGCCGCTCGAGGAGGTCGAGTTCCCCACTGAGTCTCGGTCCTCACAAGGTTTCTTCCTTAAAATAGCACCATAACAGGGAGTTTTGTCTTGCCACTGTCTCTTCAGCTTGCTCTTTAGGGGTTTAAAGGTTTATAACTCTGTAAAGCTGCTTTGTGATGATGTCCTATTGTAAAGAGCGCTCTATAATTAAATTACTTGAACTTAAACCCAAGAAATTGAATTCTCCAAGTTGCCCCATATAGAGTGTGTGTGAATGAGTGGATGTGTGTCCAGTGATAGATTGGCCCCCTGTCCTGGGTGTATCTGCCCAGCGCCCGAAACGTTCTCCCCTGGATGGGCATGGGGAACCCCCCTCAACCCTAATAGAGGATAAAGCAGAAGATAATGGATGGATGGAATACATTTCTATGAATTAAAGTATACAGAACATAACTAATAATCAATAATATTAGTAATAACAGGGGCCACATGGTGGCTTAGTGGTCAACACGTTCACCTCAATCCGAATATCTGAATACTGTAGACTATAGAAAGTTGCAGCTGGTGGTACCAGTGAGGGCATGTAGCTGAAGAACACAATAAACAAGGCAAGAAGAACCCAATGAACTAACTGCCTGTACGTTCACGTGACTCTGGGGTCCAGACTCGTTTCCTTTACATTTACTTTTACACAATATAGTACTTGTGAAACCCCAGGACCCCAATAGTACCTGTTTTTAAAATTTTTTATTTATAGTACTAGTTTAAAGTTAGGAGACGCCCCTTTTTTGCTCCATTCTCTATTTCCTTTTTTACAATTGTTTTACAGTTACAGACTCTAGTCCATCTGTGTTCTTCTTTATTGTCAGTTCTGCAGTGACACTGATGTTGGGGGGGTAGTGTAGTTTCATTTAAACACCTCAGTGACACTGCTGGGATAGGAATAATGCCCCCACCCAATAACCCCTGAGTTATATAAGTATTCTTATTGGGTGTACAGTACCAGTAAAACATTTGGACACACCCCCTTTTTGCTCCATCCTCTATCTCCTCCACTTATCATATAGATGGACTTTGTAGTTCTCCAATTCCAGACTGTAGTCCATCTGTGTTCTGTTGGTTCTCTGATCTCTGTTGGTCAGGAGCATCACAGAACAGGTATCATTTGGGTGGTGGATTGTTTATTGTCAGTTCTGCAGTGACACTGATGTGGTGAGTGGGGGGGGTTTGGTGGAGTTTCATTTCTCCACCTCAATGACACTGCTGGGATAGGACTAATGCACCCACCTAATAACCCCTGCTCTGTGGTGGTATTATTGGGGTTCTGAGCATTAGAACAGAGTAAAGGGGACGTACACAGTATGTACTGTAGAACCCAAACAGATGGACTACAGTCTGAGTCCGTACCATTTCGTGAACCCACAAAACTGTTTAGGTCAGCACTTCTTGGTCGTGTTTGGTAGCTCTTAACTAACCTGTGTATGAGGTTCTAGGTTGTTCTTTAGGTTTGTTGGAAAGATATTCTGTACGGAACAATAAGGGTAATAAAGACAGACTCTGTTGTATTGTAACCTCTGCCTGCTGGAGGAGATTATTTCATGTTGGTTGATGATGTCCGAGGTTCGAGGTCGTATCGTTTTGGCCTGTTTCATCATCATTAACACACTGACAATAACTTTAATGACACTTTAATGCAGGATCTCAATCACACACAGATTCACGGTTCCTCACAACTCAATATGGATGAATATTAATACAGCAGATCCGATTTATGTTCTAGACTTCATGTAATTAGTATCTGGAATGAAGGCTTTGTAGATCAATTATGTGGTTGTTGTAGACTTAAAGCAAGATACAAGATAACTGGAAAACACACACACACACACACACACACACACACACATTCACACACACACACACAGAAATACCAAAGGTGAGATGATTAATCGTTTTTGCAATTAATCACGATTAAAAATGTTACAATTAATTAATCGTAGGAGCGCCTCAACATAGTCATGACGACATTCATAAGGCGGCAATCTATCTGAGCACCTGCACTCACACAGACACACTCTATATGGGGCAATTTAGAGCATTTAATTCACCTTGAATCCATATCTTTGGACTGTGGGAGGAAACCGGAGAACCCGGAGGAACCCCATAGGGACACGGGGAGAACGTGGAAACTCCACCCAGATCGGGATTTGAACCTGGATGCCCCAGTGCTGAGAGGCAAATTTGCTAAGCGTTACACCACTGCGCTACACACACACACACACACACACACACACACACACACCTACCTTGGATTCCTGGTTCAAATCCCAATCTGGGTGGAGTTTCCATGTTCTCCCCGTGTCCGCGTGGGTTTCCTCCGGGTTCTCTGGTTTCCTCCCACAGTCCAAAAACATGGATCAAGGTCAATTGAATGCACCAAATTGCCCCATATAGAGTGTGTTTGTATGAGTGAGTGTGAACAGCAATAGATTGGCACCCTGTCCTGGGTGCTTCTGCCCCTGCCCGAAATGTTCTCCCCTGGATAGGCATGGGGAATCCCCCCCCCCTCATGTTCCCCTCGACCCTGAAGGATTAAGCAGAAGATGGCTGGATATAATATATATATATATACACTTTTTTTTCCTTAACCCTGTGTTCTAAGGTGGGTGGGGCAACTAAGCATAACACCCATGACAGGGCGCCAATCCATCACTGGACACACACACACACACAAACACTATATAGTGCCAAGTTAGATCAGCCATTACACCTTGAATCCATGTTTTTGGAGTGCGGTAGGAAACTGAGAACCCTCAGAAAACCCAGGGAACGTGTGTGTGTGTGTGTGTGTGTGTGTGTGTGTGTGTGTATTAATTGAATTTACTCTTCACATAAATATCAATATTTAGATTCAGCATTGAATGAAAGAATGATTTATAGTAACGCTGTTAATTTTCCACTTGTCTTAACCCACCTGTGCCTCTGGCTCGGCTTCATTTGCATATCTGTAGGTGGTAAATGCTGAAACATCTGTGCTAAATAAACCAGAAATGACATTTTAAGTTAGAATTCGCTTTCTTAGTTTAGTTCCCCCCCCCCAGATTTGTAGAAACTCTCTTTCTGCAGTGTTGTGCTGTGCGCTGCTATTTTTTTCTTTCTTTATTTTTTTTATTATTCCAACAATTTTCCCGAACGTTGTGATTAAATGGCTTTTGTTTATTGACCAACTATAAATGTTAGCCGTGTCTGTCAGACTGTATTGTATGTGTGCACAATACATTACCAGGCGTTCTGATTCAGCTTCACTCTGCAGATTGATTAGAGGCTGCTGGCAGTACTGGGCTTATTTAATGTTTGCCATTAAGACTTTTAGTGCTGGTATTGATTTATACTGTGTAGTCTGACGATAACCAGAAAGAAGAAGTTTTACGATCGAGTCGTATGTGTGTACACACCACAGTGCCAAGAATCATCATCTGAATTTTCAGAATTATACTATTATTATTATTATTATTATTATTATTATTATTTCCATCCATTATCTTCCGCTTCATCCTCTACTACGGTCACAGGGGGGTTCCCCAGGCCCATCCAGGGGAGAACGTTTCGGGCGCTGGGCAGATACACCCAGGACAGGGCGCCAATCTATCACTGGACACACACTCACTCACACTCTATATGGGGCAATTTGGAGAATTCAGTTGACCTTGATTTATGGTTTTGGACTGTGGGAGGAAACCGGAGAACCCAGAGGAAACCCACGCAGACACGGGGAGAACATGGAAACTCCAACGAGATTGGGATTCGACCCGGGAATCCCTAGTGCTGAAAGGAGAACATGACAACCACTAAGCCACCATGCCATCATTTTTATTATTATTATTATTATTATTATTATAGAGGCGACACTGTGGCTTAGTGGTTAGCATGTTCTCCTCTCAGCTCTAGGGATTTCCAGTTCAAATCCCCATCTGGTTTCCATGTTCTCTCCGTGTCCGTGTGGGTTTCCTCCGGATTCTCCGGTTTCCTCCCACAGTCCAAAAACATGGATCAAGGTCAATTGAGTTCTCCAAATTGCCCCATATAGAGTGTGTGTGTGAGTGAGTGAGTGTCCAGTGATAGATTGGCGTCCTGTCCTGGGTGTATCTGGGTGTATCTGCCCGAAACGTTCTCCCCTGGATGGGCATGGGGAACCCCTCCCCCCCCCACCCGCGACCCTAATAGAGGATAAAGCAGAAGATAATGAATGGATGAATTTTATTATTATTTAAAGCAGCTTGTTATCCATCCGTCCTGCAGGGTGTGTTTCCTTTAAAAGGAACTGTTTTCAGCCGGTGGGTTGCGGGTGACTGATGATGCCATGACCTAAACTTCAGGGTCACGAGGGCATCGGTGTGTCGGGGTGACACTGGGATCATGAGCACAAAGCCGCACATCACTCTGACTCGTGTTATGGGTACGTCACTCCCCAGCTGCCCATCAGAGAGAATAACAGTGCTCATTTATTTTCCCTTCTTTATTTCGTGTGTTGGTCTTTAGTTATTTAAACGATGCACTGCTCTGTCATTAGGGTTTTGTGTTTATTCGTTTGTTGACTTCATTAGGTTCTCTATAATTTTAACAACAAATTAATAACAAAAACATTGCCATGAACCGAGGAAATTAAGTGACTCAGTATGGAAGCGTTTCCATTCATCTCATCTCATTATCTTCCACTTGATCCTATACCAGGGTCATAGGAGAAGGTGTGGGGGGGGTTCCTCATGCCCATCCAGGGGGGAACGTTTCAGGCGCTGGGCAGATACCCCAGGACAGGACGCCAATCTATCACTGGGCACTCTTACTTACACACACACACACTTATATGGGGCAGTTTGGAGAATTCAATTGACCTTGATCCATGTTTTTTGGACTGTGGGAGGAAACCAAAGAACCCAGAGGAAACCCATGCGGACACGGGGAGAACATGTTAACCACTAAGCCACCCATCTGTTAAAAATCCATCCATTAATTATATTTCGCTTTATCCTCTACTAGGGTTGTGTAGTGGGTTCCCCATGCCCATCCGGGGGAGAACGTTTCGGGCGCTGGGCAGATACACCCAGGACAGGGTGCCAATCTATCACTGGGCACTCTTACTTACACACACACACACACCCTATATGGGGCAATTTGGAGAATTCAACCTTGATCCATGTTTTGGGACTGTGGGAGGAAAGCGGAGAACCCGGAGGAAACCCATGTGGACACGGGGAGAACATGGAAACTCCACCCAGATTGGGATTCGAACCGGGAAACCCTTCGTCACATTGCTGTCCCTCAAATCTCGTCCTCTGTGCCCTTCGTCCCCTGTACCCGCCATCTCAGCTCTGGACCACCTCTGGAAGATGCCCCATGTTTCTGTATCTCCGATCCGTTGCTTGTATTCAAATGGGAACCTAGTCATCGGGGCTTAATGAACCACGTCTTGTCTGGCCCTTCACCCCCGGACCCGTCGGGGATGCCGGTGTATGAGGCTGGGCAACCGAACGGCTGCTCTGCCCCCCCCTCAGCCCGCCGCCACCGCGACCCGGTCTCGGATAAGCGGCGGATAATGAGATCGGCGTTCCATCGCGCCGGCGCCGGCGTTCCACAGGTTGAGCCAGCAGACTGCAGTACGCTTCGGGTTCTCGGCAATATTAAGGACACGCACCTCACCCAGCTCACTCCGGCAGGTCGCTACGCCTTCCGCTGACTTTGGAGGAATAATTAGTGTGAGGGAGTGAGTGAGTGAGTGAGTGAGGGAGCGTGGGGATGTATCTGGGATTGATTGTGTGAGCCTGCATATGTAATTGAGCTTCCTGTAAAGGCAATTTCAGTTTATAATTTGTGTTTGCTGTTTGGTTTATCTCCCGGCGTCTCCGTGTAGCCACGCCGGGGCAGGGGAGCGGGGGGTCTGGCAGCTTTCGGGAGCCACTTGAGCAGACCCTCATTATCCTGTTTCGTCTGCACTTCATGAAACTCATTACCGTAGCCAGCCCTTCCGCCGCCCTCCGTGTGCCTGATCTGCACTTAATTAGCTCACTTTGCCAGCCATTCGTCGCAAACAAATCGGCATCTGTGAAGCGCCCCGGTGCTGGGGGGTAGGAGAAATTAGTGGTGTGATTAAAACGGGGATTTATCACACTTTTTCGCAATAGGAACCGTATTTTCTTTGAATGTCAATGAACGAACGAAGGGTACGATATCGTATCGCGAGGGGAGGGGTTGCATATTGAAGGCAGCCTCTGGTTCAGCCTCTGGACTACTAATCAGAAGGTTAGCGGTCCAAATTCAGGCTGCCACCGGTGGACCTCTTTGCAAGACCTCGAGGCTTAATTTAATTGGTGCGTCTGAGGTATTCGGAGTTGAGGCGATCTTGTCCGTATTGGAGTTATTGTTCTAGAGTCGTCGGGGCCTAGGATGGCCTTCACGCAATGGCTTTTTGATGCAGAGCTCGGTCTGCTTGGGCCTTGTGGCAGGAACGTAGCCATGATGGGAGGGAAGGGGGATCCCCTGCGAATGCCCTGCCCCCAAGCTTGGAAGTGTTTGGGACCTGCTGAATCGGCTGGCGGGGCGGTGTTGCCAGAGCATAGCGACACTTCTGGGGGTTGAAGCGATGGATGGTAATTAGAGGCACTTGACCCACCCAGTGATGGTTCCACTAATGGGTGTGAGGTCCTGGCTCCTGACAGTAGTTTACCAAGAGTTGTTTGGTGGGGTTGAGATCGGGGCTTTTGTCAAGTTTCCATGTTCTCCCTGTGTCCACGTGAGTTTCCTCTGGGTTCTCTGGTTTCCTCCCACGGTCCAAAAACATGGATCAAGGTTAACTGAATTTTCCAAATTGCCCTATATAGAGTGTGTTTGTGTGTCTGTGTAAGTGAGTGTGTACCCATCGATAGATTGGCACTCTGTCCTGGGTGTATCTGCCCAGCGCCCGAAACGTTCTCGCCTGTATGGGCATGGGGAATTTAATTGGTGCGTCTGAGGTATTCGGAGTTGAGGCGCTCTTGTCCGTATTGGAGTTATTGTTCTAGAGTCGTCTGGGCTTAAGATGCCTTCACGCAATGCTTGTGCTTTGTGGCAGGAACATAGCCATGATGGGCGGGGGGTGGGATCCCCTGCGAATCCCCTGCCCCCAAGCTTGGAAGTGTTTGGGACCTGCTGAATCGGCTGGCGGGGCGGTGTTGCCAGAGCATAGCGATGCTTCTGGGGGTTGAAGCGATGGACGGTAATTAGAGGCACTTGACCCACCCAGTGATGGCTCCACTAATGGGTGTGAGGTCCTGGCTCCTGACAGTAGTTTACCAAGAGTTGTTTGGTGGGGGCTTTTGTCAAGTTTCCATGTTCTCCCCGTGTCCACGTAAGTTTCCTCTGGGTTCTCTGATTTCCTCCCACAGTCCAAAAACATGGATCAAGGTTAACTGAATTCTCCAAATTGCCCCATATAGAGTGTGTTTGTGTGTCTGTGTAAGTGAGTGTGTACCCATCGATAGATTGGCGCTCTGTCCTGGGTGTATCTGCCCAGCGCCCGAAACGTTCTCCCCTTTATGGGCATGGGGAATTTAATTGGTGCGTCTGAGGTATTCGGAGTTGGAGGCGCTCTTGTCCGTATTGGAGTTATTGTTTTAGAGTCGTCGGGGCTTAAGATGCCTTCACGCAATGCTTGTGCTTTGTGGTAGGAACATAGCCATGATGGGCGGGGGGTGGGATCCCCTGAGAATCCCCTGCCCCCAAGCTTGGAAGTGTTTGGGACCTGCTGAATCGGCTGGCGGTGCGGTGTTGCCAGAGCATAACGATGCTTCTGGGGGTTGAAGCGATGGACGGTAATTAGAGGCACTTGACCCACCCAGTGATGGTTCCACTAATGGGTGTGAGGTCCTGGCTCCTGACAGTAGTTTACCAAGAGTTGTATGGTGGGGGCTTTTGTCAAGTTTCCATGTTCTCCCCGTGTCCACGTAAGTTTCCTCTGGGTTCTCTGATTTCCTCCCACAGTCCAAAAACATGGATCAAGGTTAACTGAATTCTCCAAATTGCCTCATATAGAGTGTGTTTGTGTGTCTGTGTAAGTGAGTGTGTACCCATCGATAGATTGGCGCTCTGTCCTTGGTGTATCTGCCCAGCGCCCGTAACATTCACCCCTGTATGGGCATGGGGAATTTAATTGGTGCATCTGAGGTATTCGGAGTTGGAGGCGCTCTTGTCCGTATTGGAGTTATTGTTCTAGAGTCGTCTGGGCTTAAGATGCCTTCACGCAATGCTTGTGCCTTGTGGCAGGAACGTAGCCATGATGGGCGGGGGGTGGGATCCCCTGAGAATCCCCTGCCCCCAAGCTTGGAAGTGTTTTGGGACCTGCTGAATCGGCTGGCAGTGCGGTGTTGCCAGAGCATAGCGACGCTTCTGGGGGTTGAAGCAATGGATGGTAATTAGAGGCACTTGACCCACCCAGTGATGGTTCCACTAATGGGTGTGAGGTCCTGGCTCCTGACAGTAGTTTACCAAGAGTTGTTTGGTGGGGGCTTTTGTCAAGTTTCCATGTTCTCCCCGTGTCCACGTAAGTTTCCTCTGGGTTCTCTGGTTTCCTCCCACAGTCCAAAAACATGGATCATGGTTAACTGAATTCTCCAAATTGCCTCATATAGAGTGTGTTTGTGTGTCTGAGTAAGTGAGTGTGTACCCATCGATAGATTGGCGCTCTGTCCTGGGTGTATCTGCCCAGGGCCCGAAACGTTCTCCCCTGTATGGGCATGGGGAATTTAATTGGTGCGTCTGAGGTATTCGGAGTTGGAGGCGCTCTTGTCCGTATTGGAGTTATTGTTCTAGAGTCGTCGGGGCTTAAGATGCCTTCACGCAATGCTTGTGATTTGTGGCAGGAACATAGCCATGATGTGCGGGGGGTGGGATCCCCTGCGAATCCCCTGCGAATCCCCTGCCCCCAAACTTGGAAGTGTTTGGGACCTGCTGAATCGGCTGGCGGGGCGGTGTTGCCAGAGCATAGCGATGCTTCTGGGGGTTGAAGCGATGGACGGTAATTAGAGGCACTTGACCCACCCAGTGATGGTTCCATTAATGTTCTGCAGCCTTTATATGCCGGAACACGCCATGCAGGGAAAAGAGAATGGGATACGAATTCACCAGTCAGCAGATATATATGTAGTTTTAATTTATTAGTTTAATAAACCCACTCCAGAGTTTTTTATTATTATTAGACGGCCATTATTTGGTCTCATCCTGTCGAGGCCCATAAGTACAACTCGTTTTGTTGGTGTAAACCAGAGGTTACCAGTAGGTGGTCCGCAGTCCGGGTTCGGAACCAGTTTACTGCGGATCCAAACTGATAACCTATTGGGAACAATTACATTTTTTACTGTTCTACTGAAAGTGCATGGACCTCTTATGGACAGTCGTAGGTCCCCGCCTGAAGGTCCCCGGTTTGATTCCCGCTCCCACTAAGTACTATGACTGAAGTACCCTTGGGCAAGCCATCACTCAATGTGTGTATATGTGTGTGTTTGGTTGTGTAAATGGACACACTCCTCTTTGTGTACAAAGTACAGCCAGCAAATTAGATCACTATCACTAACTGCTCGGGAACTTGACCCCTCCCCCCATCATGTGATGCTGTAGAGTCGACATTCTTTCTGTACTGATCTTTGATTTGTCTATTCTGATAGGACACGACCTACTTTAATAGCAACTGTGTTACCATGAGAACCTTTTTCCGTCTGAAATCCTGACATTAAGGACTAGCTGCTCATCTGGGCCACTTTATAGCGCTCTATTGGAAGGATATAGTGGATAAGGGTATTATACCATCTAATGAACTCTGACCGCTGGGCCGTTAAAGAGACAGATGACTGCTGGAGCTTTAGTTCTCCTCGTCTTCGCACCAAAGCGTTTCTAATGACAATATAGGACCCTTGGAGGCTCTTATTGACCTGGGGCAAAGATTTATGCCTGGCTCCTGGGGCCGGAGAGGGCTCGCGGACACGATAAATGTGGCACGTAATTGAGTTTGGTCAGTGAATCGTGTTCGAGGAGAGAGTCTGGGAGAACCGAAGTGAAGGAAGAGCCCGGGAGTGAGGTGAGGATAACGCCAACAGAGGGAGGACAAATGAAAAATACCAAGGTTTTAGTTTGAATTTAGGAGAAACTGCGGACTGCGAAATGCTGAATTAGCAGATTTACTATTCAGACCACTAATATCGTCTCAGTTCATTATCTTCAGCTTAATCCTCTACTGGGGTCATAAGGGTGGGGGGTTACCCATGCCCATCAAAGGGAAAAAGTTTTGGGCGCTGGGCAGATACACCAAGGACGGGCTGCCACACCATCTCTGGGCACACACACACACTATTCAGGGGTAATTTAGGTATTTAGGCACTGGGTAATTCAGAGCAGCCAATTAACCTTGAATCCATGTTTTTGCACTGTGGAAGGAAAACTGGAGAACTGGGAGAAAACACACTTGGACCAAGGAGAACAATGAAACTCCATATTGATGAAGATTTGACCCCAGCACTGAGAGGAGAACATCTTACAACCCTTTCCAAAAAATTGGAATGTCATCTGTGTTTGTGTGAGTGAGTGAGTGTGTATTCAGTGATAGATTGGTGTCCTGTCCTGGATGTATCTGCCCAGGGCCCGAAACGTTCTCCCCTGGATGGTCATGGGGACCCCCCCTGACCCTACTAGAGGATAAAGTGGAAGATGATGGATGGATGGATGGATGGATGGATGTCTATGAGGAAAGGTAGCTCAGTGGTTAGAGTGTTGGGCTATCAATCTGAAGGTGGTGGGTTCAAATCCCAGGTCCACTGTGGTTACCACTGTGAGTCCTTGCGCGAGACCCTTACCTTCTTTGCTCCAGGGATGCTGTGGCCGACCACGTGCTCGCTTTGTAGGTCGACTTGTATAAATGTTCTGCCAAATGACCAAATGTAAATGTAATCTGGTTCTGTTTCAGGTTCCACTGCCCCATTTTCCTTATTTCCATTGGCACGGTGTTAAAGACGTGGTTGTTTTCTTATCAGAAGTATTTGTGAGAGAGGAGCTGGCTTTGACTCAACATTCCAGTTCCATTTTAAAGAGGGTTAAAACCAGGACGATGTGAGGACTATCCATCCATCCATTATCTTCAGCTTTATCCTATATTAGGGTCGCGGGGGGGTTCCCCATGCCCATCCAGGGAAGAACGTTTCGGGCGCTGGGCAGATACACCCAGGATAGGACACTAATCTATCACTGGATACACACTCACTCACAGACACACTCTATATGGGGCAATTTGGAGAATTCAATTGAATTGATCCATGTTTTTGGACTGTGGGAGGAAACCGGAGAACCTGGATGAAACCCACGCGGACACGGGGAGAACATGGAAACTTCACCCAGATGGGGATTCAAATTGGGAATCCCTAGCGCTGAGAGAAGAACATGCCAACCACTAAGCCACCGTGCCGCTGTTTCAGGTTCCACTGCCCTATTTTCATTATTTCCATTGGCACGGTGTTAAAGACGTGTTTGTTTTCTTATCAGAAGTGCTTGTAAGAGAGGAGCTGGCTTTGACTCAACATTCCAGTTCGTCAGCCACATTTTAAAGAGGGTTAAAATCAGGACGATGTGAGGACTGTCTTTATTAAAAAAACGAAAGCCATTTTTCAGTGTTTTTCAGTCTCTATAGTGTGGCATAGGGTGGCACGGTGGCTTAGTGGTTGGCACGTTCTCCTCTCAGCACTAGGGATTCCAATTTCGAATCCCAATCTGGGTGGAGTTTCCATGTTCTCCCCGTGTCCGCGTGGGAACATTGTTATCGCTGAAATGTTAATCTTTGGTGTCTCCAAAGACTTATCTGTGAGTCTCATTTAGAGATCAACTTTGTCTCAGATGTTTCTCGTAAACTTGCTCAAGAGAAACAGTATGAGACGTGATGCTGCAGAATCACTGGTTTATCCAAAAACTCAATGGTTGGGGTCAGAGTACAGGGTCAAACATGATACTAGGACTGCATCTAACGATTATTTTGTTAATCGATTAATCGGACGATTATTTTTCCGATTAATCGATGAAGCGGATTTAAAAAATAATAATTCCCATGTCTTTATTAAACAGGGGCGGCATGGCCTCTCAGCACTAGGGATTCCCGATTCGAATCCCAAACTCGGTGGAGTTTCCATGTTCTCCCCGTGTCCGCGTGGGTCTCCTCCGGGTTCTCCAGTTTCCTCCCACAGTCCAAAAACATGGATAAAGTCAATTGAATGCTCCAAATTGCCCCATATAGAGTGTGTCTGTGTGAGTGAGTGTATCCAGTGATAGATTGCCGCCCTGTCCTGGGTGTATCTGCCCAGTGCCCGAAAACGTTCTCCCCTGGATGGGCAAGGGGAACCCCCCCGCGACCCTAGTAAAGTATAAAGCAGAAGATAATGGATGGATAGTGTGTCATAATGTAAATCCCACATAGTTCTCACGTTCTGTATTGTAGTGCTGCTCTGTTGCTGAAAGTCGGTATGATGTCTGGAGTCGGTGTTCCCACTCCGTGCCCATGGGATGACATCACAGCCTGACACAGTCTGTTTATGGAAGATATAAGGCTGTTTGATTTGAACAGAACGCAAGAACGTCTGCCAAAACGTGTACCTGGCAGAGCCTTCGCTGATTCCCAGGCTGTGTGTGGTTCCGACGCGCTCTGGTTTTATTTATCATCGTTTAGGAGGCCGCGGTACAACGTGTTAAGCAGGTAATGTTTCTTCTGCGGCGGCTTTCATCGCCGCCGCGGATTCGCACAACGGCAGACGGGCAGGGTGAAGTGGGTGGGAATATCAACCGTGCAGAAAAAAATGGGAAATTCGCAGCCGGAGCACATCCACCAGGTTCCTGCAGAACAATGAGGCCGGACCGGTTCTGTGAATTTAAAAAGACACGCCGACGTTTATGATCATTGGTCATTGGTCGAGAAATGGTCATTGGTCACCGCACTGGACCTCGCCATTCATCGTGACAAAGCTCCCACTAGGTGTTCAGGTCAGTCTGCAGGGATTTCGGAGGTATTGACATGCTGGTGCTACCTCGGCTGTCAGGGGCCTGGGAAGTTAGTTCAAGTAATTTAATTATATTGCGTTCTTTTACAATAGGACATCGTCACAAAGCAGCTTTACAGAGTTATAATCCTTTAAACCCCTAAAGAGCAAGCTGAAGAGACAGTGGCAAGACAAAACTCCCTGTTATGTTGATATTTTAAGGAAGAAACCTTGTGAGGACCGAGGCTCAGTGGGGGACTCGTCCTCCTTGAGCGACCGGCAGTATCAACAGTGTAGGACATTAATGTACAGATTGTGTGATGATCATGTGACCTGTATTTAACAATTAAACACTATATAAGTCCATTGAGGACGTCCTGCAGGACCACCTGTCCAATCAAAATCCAGGTTCCATCCCATAATCAGGACCCCCACAGAAGAGGTATTAATAGTGGTGGATGATTATAAGCCTTTAAACCCCCAAAGAGCAAGCTGAAGAGACAGTGGCAAGACAAAACTCCCTGTTATGTTGATATTTTAAGGAAGAAACCTTGTGAGGACCGAGGCTCAGTGGGGGACTCGTCCTCCTTGAGCGACCGGCAGTATCAACAGTGTAGGACATTAATGTACAGATTGTGTGATGATCATGTGACCTGTATTTAACAATTAAACACTATATAAGTCCATTGAGGACGTCCTGCAGAACCGCCAGTCCAATAGAACTCCAGGTTCTATCCCATAATCAGGACCCCCACAGAAGAGGTATTATGGTGGTGGATAATTATAAACCTTTAAACCTCCAAAGAGCAAGCTGAAGAGACAGCGGCAAGACAAAAGTCCCTGTTATGTTGATATCTTAAGGAAGAAACCTTGTGAGGACCAAGACTCAGTGGGGGACTCGTCCTCCTTGAGCGTCCGGCAGCATCGACAGCCCCATGCCCATCCAGGGGAGATATAACACACTGTCACACACACACACACACACACACACACACACAAACAGACACACACTATATGGGGCAATTTGAAGAATGACCCGTATTTAACAATTGAAAAACTATATAAGTCCATTGAGGGCATCCTGTAGGACCGCCAATCCAATATAAATCCACACACACACACACACACACACACACAAACAGACACACACTATATGGGGCAATTTGGAGAATGACCCGTATTTAACAATTGAAAAACTATATAAGTCCATTGAGGGTGTCCTGTAGGACCGCCAATCCAATATAAATCCAGGTTCCCTTCAGTAATTGTCGTAGCCGCAGTGCTGTTATGTTGATATTTTAAGGAAGGAACCTTGTGAGGACCGAGCCTCAGTGGGGGACTCATCCTCCTCGAGCGGTCTGGCAGCATCAACATGCACCAACATCCATAACGATGTAACATTTGCGGCATGGTGCGTAGTCCTGCTGAAAGAATTGGTCTTTCCTAGTATTCCTAGTGTTTTTCGATTAATCGCGATATAAAACTATTATAAACTGGGTAGTTCCAGTGCTTAAATCTGATTGGCTGAGCCGTTTTTCCAGCTGTGGCATTATTGACAATACCACACACCTCTGAGCGCTTCAAATTCATATCAATGATATATATATATATATTATTTAAAATGATTAAATACAGATTAATATAAACAGAGAGCCGATTCCTGATGAGCACTAAACCTGTATCCTGTTACTCAGCGATCAGCGTTCACTTTAAAAACTTGATCAGATTATTAATAATTAAGTTTTAAATAAACACGTTTATGCGGTGGCTTAGTGGTGAGCACGTTCGCCTCTCAGCGCTAGGGATTCCCGGTTCGAATCCCCATCTGGGTGGAGTTTCCATGTTCTCCATGTTCTCCCCGTGTCCGCGTGGGTTTCCTCCGGGTTCTCCGGTTTCCTCCCACAGTCCAAAAATGGATCAAGTTTATTGAATTCTTCAAATTGCCCCATATAGAGTGTGTCTGTGTGAGTGAGTGTGTGCCCAGTGATGGATTGGCTCCCTGTCCTGGGACTATCTGCCCAGCGCCCGAAACGTTCTCCCCTGGATGGGCATGGGGAACCCCCCATCCCCCCCCCGCGACCCTAATAGAGGATAAAGTGGAGGATAATGGATGGATAGATGTTTTTTTGGTTCCATGTTGATCTCTGGTATGATTCCCACCACAGAAGAATACAGGAACCATGTTTGGTCCCAGGCAGCACAGTGGCTTAGTGGTTTAGCATGTTCTCCTCAGCACTAGGGATTCCCGGTTCGAATCCCAATCTGGGTGGAGTTTGCATGTTCTCCCCGTGTCCGTGTGGGTTTCCTCCGGGTTCTCCGGTTTCCTCCTACAGTCCAAAAACATGGATCAAGGTCAATTGAGGTCTCCAAATTGCCCCATATAGAGTGTGTTTGTGAGTGAGTGTGTGCCCAGCGATGGATTGGCATCCTGTCCTGGGTGTATCTGCCCAGCGCCCGAGACGTTCTCCCCTAGATAGCCACGGGGAACCCCCCCCCACGACCCTACTAGAGGATAAAGTGGAAGGTAATGAATGAACGAATGAACACGTTTATGAATTAAACCTTTTAAATATATATATTTTTTATTATAGCGTGTTTGGAAGTGTTTTATAAATGTAATAAGACACTCGAGGTCGTGTATTATTGTAAATAAATCAGACGTGTAGTGGCGTAACACACAACCTCTCGTACCTCATTGCGTTACACATTCTCGATAACCTTGACATCATTGCACGAGTAAACCCGACGGTGTTCGCTCTTTTTAAAACACTGACCCCTGATTATCCGACACTAATAACCGTTCCTCACAGATTGCTTGATGTCATGCCGGACTTCAGGGTCACATGTCTAATTTCCCTACAGTGAGGCTCCAATTATAAAAGAGCAGGTGTCTCTGCTGATATGGCCATTTCGTGAAACTGGCGTAATGATCAACCCTAATGAACACAACATCACCCACAACATGTGCACACGGTTCCAAACCTGTTCAGTGGAGGGAAGCGTTTTGGAGGTCACAGACTTCAGATGAAACAGACGGCCTGGAACTGCACACAGCTAGAGCTCCGTCCAGGAGGAACGTTTGGTGTCTCCAAAGACTTATCTGTGAGTCTCATTTAGAGATCAACTTTGTCTCAGATGTTTCCCTTGAACTTGCTCAAGAGAAACAGTATGAGACGTGATGGTTGGGGTCAGAGTACAGGGTCAAGCATGATAATGATAATTGATTAATCGGACGATTTTTTTTTTTCGATTAATCAATGAATCGGATAAAAAAATAATCATTTCCATGTATTTATTAAACAGGGGCATCATGGCCTCTCAGCACTAGGGACTCCCGGTTCAAATCCCCATCTGGGTGGAGTTTCCATGTTCTCCCCGTGTCCACGTGGGTTTCCTCTTGTTCTCCAGTTTCCTCCCACAGTCCAAAAACATGGCTCAAGTCAACTGAATTCTCCAAATTGCCCCAAATAGAGTGTGTGTGTGTGATCCTTGATAATTAGGAGGAGGGTTTATATTCTTTTTGCCCATTATGTGTATTAATGGGGCACGGTGGCTTAGTGGTTGGCATGTTCTCCTCTCGGGGCTGGGGATTCCCGGTTCGAATCCCCATCTGGGTGGAGTTTCCATGTTCTCCATGTTCTCTCCGTGTCAACGTGGGTTTCTTCCAGGTTCTCCGGTTTCCTCCCACAGTCCAAAAACATGGATCAAGGTCAATTGAGTTCTCCAAATTGCCCCATATGGAGTGTGTTTGTGTGTGAGTGATTGTGTGCCCAGTGATAGATGTGGTGGTGTTCTGTCCTGGGTGTATCTGCCCAGCGCCCGAAACGTTCTCCCCTGGATGGGCATGGGGAACCCCCCCGTGACCCTAATATAGGATAAAGCGGAAGGTGTTGCTAGCCCAACACTCTAACTACTGAGCCACATCCTTGTAAATCTAATTAGGGGTCCCTGCAGTCGGTCAGATCTGGGTTCATCATCGTCATGAGGTCACGGACCTGAAGATTCCTGAGGAGGAACCAAAAAAAGACCCATTCTTTTAAAACAGCCCTTTATTTTTGGTTTACAAGAGCAAACAAAAGGTGTAGTGATGCTGGATACTTGAACCCACAGGCCACGGTCTTTTCTTTCAATACGCCTGAAGACGAGCCGGACCCACTAAGAACCAACATAATACAATCTATTTATAGTCGAGGCAAAGACGCTGTACACGAAATCATTCGATTTGTTAAGTATTCCGTAATTTTGCAGTTTCTGAAGAAGTTTTAGAGAATTAATAAACTACAATGCCAAAAATAATGTCTACATCTGGATGCAACTCTGATATGAGGTCTGTTCTGGGTTCAGCAACGCTACGAGGTCACTGACCTGAAGATTCTGAACCATCAGGTGCTTCCATCAATGGATCTGTTCTTCTGATGACACAGATATTCCAAGATGACGATGACGACGAGGATTCATCAAGCTCAAATTGTGAGCAAGAGGTTCAGGGAGCATCATTCTCAAACGTGGATCGTCCACCACGAGACCTGAACCCCGTTGAGAACCCCATTGGTTGTGGGATGAGACTTTGCCCAGTGGTCCACATCTCCATCATCAATACAAGATCTTGAGGGAAAAATCACTTTAACTCTGGACAAGACATAAATTCAGAAGATTGTGGAGACGATGGCACAGATAATGTGTGATGTCATCAAACCTAAAGGCGGTCCAATTAAATATTGCATGATTTTTATTTTTATTTTTTATTTGCCCAGCCTTTGTATTATACATTTAAACATTAATACACATCCATTCGTTATCTTCCGCTTTATCCTCTACTAGGTTCAGGGGGGGTTCTCCATGTCCATCCAGGGGAGAACGTCTCAGGTGCTGTGCAGATACACCCAGGACAGGGCGCCAATCTATCACTGGACACACACTCACTCACACAAATACACTCTATATGGGGCAATTTTGAGAACTCAATTGACTTGATCCATGTTTTTGGACTGTGGGAGGAAACGGAGAACCCGGAGGAAACCCACGTGGACACGGGGAGAACATGGAAACTTCACCCAAATGGGGATTGGAACCGGGAATCCCCAGCGCCGAGAGGAAAACATGCCAACCACTATGCCACCGTGCCCCATTAATATACATTCAATCATTCATTCATTATCTCCCACTTTATCCTCTATTAGGGTCGT
The DNA here is from genome assembly GCA_019802505.1 of Corydoras sp. C115. Lineage (NCBI taxonomy): Eukaryota > Metazoa > Chordata > Actinopteri > Siluriformes > Callichthyidae > Corydoras > Corydoras sp. C115. The sequence goes on along the minus strand of JAFMOC010000396.1, from coordinate 14,762 downwards.
GGGGGGGGGGGTTCCCCATGCCCATCCAGTGAAGAACGTCTCAGGCGCTGGGCAGATAGACCCAGGACAGGGCGCCAATCCATTCCTGGGCACACACTCACTCACACAGACACACTCTATATGGGGCAATTTGGAGAATCCAATTGATTTGATCCATGTTTTTTGGGCTGTGGGAGGAACCTGGAGGAAACCCACGCGGACACTGGGAGAACATGGAAACTCCACCCAGATTGGGATTCAAACCGGGAATCCCTAGCCCTGACAGCAGAACATGCCAACCACTATGCCACCGTGCCCCATTAATACACATAATGGGCAAAAATAATATAAACCCTCCTCCTAATTATCAAATCGTGGGTTCTGTCCTCGTTCCCACTCGCTGCGTCTCGGCCGCGTCCAATCTAAACCCACTGTGTATCTTTTATAACATTCGGCAGTGATCAGGGAGGTCGAGGGCCTTGCACGGGCTTCCTCCATCCCCTCGGCACACGAGCCCGCCAACCCCAGACAAAGAATCAGGAAAGACTTATGAGGCTAATGGTGGTAGTAGGGTTGGGGGGAGGGGGGCGACTGGGGTGACATTAGCGTTATCATCGCCTTGTGCCCCGAATGAGGTTTTGCTGAGGTAGCGAGCAGCTCTAGACCTCTGTGGAGGTCATTTGTGAAATATATTGACCAATTTGAAAGTCCGCTGAGTCTTAACGATGTGACATCCCCCCGGTGGTGAAGTATAGGTCAATATCGCTGGAAATATATAATTAAAAGCAACGAGATTCTTATCTGCGGAGAAAAAAATTTGTATTGGATCCAGACTGTAGATGAGGGGGGGCGGGGGTGGGGGGGGTTGGCTTTATGGGGTGTGGACAGATTGATTTTGGTGCAGCCAATCTGCAGAATACGGATGTGTTGACATTATTTTAATTGGCCTTGTTTGTTTTTTTTTCTAAATATAATATGTGTGTGTATGTGTGTGTGGGTGTGGGTGTATATGTGTATATATGTGTGTGTATATATATATATATAATATATATATATATATATATATATATGCCCCCAGCGATGGATTGGCGCCCTGTCCTGGGTCTATCTGCCCAGCGCCCGAGACGTTCTCCCCCTGGATGGGCATGGGGAACCCCACCGCGACCCTAATAGAGGATAAAGCGGGAGATAATGAATGAATATATATATATATATATATATAATATATATATATATATATATATATATATGTGTATGTGTGTGTGGGTGTGTGTGTGTGGTGTATATATATATGTATACATATATATATATATATATATATTATATATAGATATATATATATATATATATATATATATTTAGAAAAAAAAACAAAACAAAGCCAATTAAAATAATGTGTATATTATATTATTTATATTTATTTATATATATATATATATATATATATATATATATAGATATATATATATATATAATATAGATAATATATATTATATATACATACATACATACATACATATATACATATGTATGTATATGTGTATATATATATATATATATATATATATATGTGCGTGTATATATATATATATATATATATATATATATATATATATATATATATATATATATAATATGTATGTGTATATATAATATGTATGTGTATGTGTGTGTGTGTATATATATATAAGCGTCCCGTCCTGGACCCTGTGTTAAATATAGGCTTTTAATATAGCGCCAATGCATGGTCTCTGCCCGAGCACGGCAGCTTCATCCTTATCCGCGGACATATCACCGCCTTAACAGAGTTGGGTGGAAACGGTGGCGTAGAGAGGGAGGAGGGGGGGGGGGTATTTTTTTCCTGTGGCTGATTTTTATTGTGTAGTCCTGTATTATGCGGCTCATATTTTCTGCCGGTTTTATTGGCTGCTCAGATGTATTGAGGGCCCCGGAGCCTTCACGCTCTGCTGGAGAGTGGCGTCCTCTTGACCTTTCTCTCTGCAGCTTGTTCTGCTTTCTGCGCTAGCACTGTATAAAGGCCAGTGCACACGGCACACGGCGCGCCATAAGGCTGGAGACAAACTGTTTTCATATCTACAGTAGACAGAGGAGCCGGCGAACGCAATTGTCCAGCCGTAATTATCAGCGGCTGAATGAATATTCGGATTTGTTGGTGTGTTGAGAGTGGACAGGTCCGGGCTCCCGGATTATTTGCCCGGCGCTGTCACCGAATGATCTCTTCATTCTGGGAGGGATGGTGGTGGATCTGGGAACTGAAACACATTATCTTGGTTGTCCATATTCTCAGTTCCACTAAAGACTGTAGTCCATCTGTTTGGGTTCTACAGTACATACTGTGGACGTCCCCTTTTCTCTGTTCTAATGCTCAGAACCCCAATAGTAGCATCACAGAGCAGGGGTTATTGGGTGGGGGCATTATTCCTATCCCAGCAGTGTCACTGAGGTGGAGAAATGAAACTCCACTAAACCCCCCCCCCCACCACCACATCAGTGTCACTGCAGAACCGACAATAAACAATCCACCACCAAATGATACCTGTTCTGTGATGCTCCTGACCAACAGAGACCAGAGAACCAACAGAACACAGATGGACTACAGTCTGGAATTGGAGAACTACAAAGTCCATCTATATGATAAGTGGAGGAGATAGAGGATGGAGCAAGAAGGGGGTGTGGCCTAACTTTTGAATGGAATTTTATATTAATGGGTGGCATGGTGGCTTAGTGGTTAGCATGTTCTCCTCTCAACGCTAGGGATTCCCGGTTCGAATCCCCATCTGGGTGGAGTTTCCATATTCTCCCCATGTCTGCGTGGGTTTCCTCCGGGTTCTCCGGTTTCCTCCCACAGTCCAAAAACATGGATCAAGTCAATTGAATTCTCCAAATTGCCCCATATAGAGTGTGTCTGTGTGAGTTAGTGTGTGTCTAGTGATAGATTGGAGTCCTGTCCTGGGTGTGTCTGCCCAGCGCCTGAAACGTTCTCCCCTGGATAGGCATGGGGAACCCCCCCCACGACCCTAATATAGGATAAAGTGGAAGATAATGGATGGATAATGGATTTTATATTAATGTACTTCTCACACAGATTAATTAATTAATCTGGATTATATTAATTACAGTTTGTGTATTGGAGTTCGGGATCGTTACGTTTCATGTATAAAGAACAAATTGTTCTTGTTGTGTTTGTAGTTGTTCTTCTTTTTCTTTTAGAGCCTCTTCCTCTTCCTCCTTTTTCCTGATTTTCTTTATTTTCTTCCTCTACTTCTTTTCCAGATACAAAACAAACATATCAAACCTCGATTTATTATTATATTTTGTTTGTAACTTCTTAATAAAGGTAATGAGACTCTCGAGGTTGTGTATTATTGTGAATAAATCACGGGAAAGAGGTGGAGCTGTACTCACTATGTGTGTACGGGTGGAACAACACCTGCTTTCCGTGATTTATTCACAATAAAGTACAACCTCTCGTATCTTATATCTCCCCCGATGGGCGTGGCCGTCTCAAAATGAGGCGTGTTCAGGTACATTTCCGGCGTATCGCTACGTCAGCGACGGAACACCCAGATGTGTACACCCCCGCTTGTTATGGACAGCCAGCACTGCAGCAATGCTGGGGATTCCCGGTCCAAAAATATGGATTCAAGGTGAATTGGCTGCTCTAAAATGGCGCTATATAGAGTGAGTAAATGAATGTAGGTCGAGCGATGGTGTGGCGCCCAAAACGTTCTCCCCTGGATGGACATAGGGACCCTAGTAGACCCTAGTAGAGGATAAAGAGAAAGAAGAACGGAAGGAGGGCGACAGTTCTCTCAGCGCTGGGGGTTCCAGGTTCGAATCCCAATCTGGTGGCGTCTCCATGTTCTCCCCGTGTCCGCGTGGGTTTCCTCCGGGTTCTCCGGTTTCCTCCCACAGTCCAAAAACATGGATCAAGTTCAACTGAATTCTTCAAATTGCCCCATGTAGAGTGTGTCTGTGTGAGTGAGTGTGTGCCCCGTGATAGATTGGTGTCCTGTCCTGGGTCTATCTGCCCAGCGCCCGAAACGTTCTCCCCTGGATGGGCATGTGGAACCCCCCCTGCGACCCTATTAGAGGATAAAGCGGAATATAATGGATGGATGTATTATCATTATTCATTCATTCATTATCTTCTGCTTTATCCTCTATTAGGGTTGCGGTGGGGTTCCCCATGCCCATCCAAGGGAGAACGTCTCGGGGCAGATAGACCCAGGACAGGGCGCCAATCCATCGCTGGGCACACACTCACTCACACAGACACACTCTATATGGGGCAATTTTTGAGAATTCAATTGACTTGATCCATGTTTTTGGACTGTGAAAGGAAACCGGAGAACCCGGAGGAAACCCGCGCAGACACGGGGAGCACATGGAAACTCCACCCAGATGGGGATTCGAACCAGGAATCCCTAGTGCTGAGAGGAGAACATGCTAAACCACTAAGCCACCGTGCCGCCGTATTATTATTTCTATAATAACATTAATAACAATATTATTATTATTATTATTATTATTATTATTATTATTTATTGCTGTAATAATTGCCCACAAATTAGGGTTGCGGGGGGGTTCGCCATGCCCATCCAAGGGAGAACGTCTCGGGCGCTGGGCAGATACACCCAGTACAGGACGCCAATCTATCGCTGGACACACACTCACTCACACACACAATTTATATGGGGCAATTTAGAGCATTCAATTCACCTTGAATCCATGTTTTTGGACTGTGAGGACCCAAAGAAAACCCACCCAGACACGGGGAGAATCAGATCAGGATTCAAACCTGGATCCCCAGTGCTGAGAGGAGAACATGCCAACCACTGAGTCGCGAAATCCAAATCCAGTGCAGCATTAAAACAATATACATGAAATACGTTAAAATAAGCGTTTACGTGATTGAGTAAGTATTATTATTACACACACAACCTTATTTGGCCGGTGAGTGGGCGCACGTGTTAAGAGCGAGCGAGTGCATTGTCCAGATGTCTCTGACTAACCATGCTTATCGGAGATCCAGTGTCTCGGAGGGCAATTGTTCCGCAAAAGCCGTTGGATCTATATATAGTCCGGGCACGAGAGCCTTTAAGTGTTCGAGATTAGGACTCATCTAGAGTTTCCACTCCACCGCTGCTGTTTCCAAAGTAGCGAGACACGCCGCAACGCCAGGCGTCCGCTCGTCCTCCGACGTCCTCATATACATGTTTTTAAGAGCAGCCTCTCCGAGACGTACCGAGTCGGCTGCTGATACATATAAATCAGTCCCACGAATCAAAGCCAGGCCTCCAATTACGAAGCACACTCCTCGCACAGGCCGGATTTCCCGTCCTCCAGGACGTGAGACGTCCTCGCTGAGTGCTGTAGGTACTCGGTGTTCGCCGGGCCAATTGTTATGCCAGTCAGCACTTTGGATCCTGAAGCATAATTAGATAATGTTCCGAACTAATCCGTTTGCCATGCTCTTTAGTCACATAGCCTGGAAATCGGAGCCGTATAAATGAAAGAACACTTATTATTTTGACGTGGAAGGGACTGCTGGGGATTAGCATTTGCTTAGAACGTTGGTTTTGTTTTAATAAATAGGTCACTAACATCGGTCATTAAAAAAAAAAAAAGCCAATGCTACAGATTTGTTCATTACATCAGCGTGACCTCATGACTGATACACCATAATATACAAAAGGGCAATAAACGAAAAAGGGTCCGGGGGAGGGGGGTTTCTACACCTAGAACAGGGTGCCAATCCATCGCTGGGCACACACAAACATTTATATATATATATATATATATATATATATATATATATAGTATATATATATATAGATATATAATATATATATATATATTTATATATAACTATAGTATATATATATATTTATATAAAATAATACATATAAATATATATATATAGATATATATATTATATTGATAATATATATTTAATATATATATATATATAAAATATGTATATGTATGGGGCAATTTAGATATAGGCAATTTGGAGCAGCTTGAATCACCTTGAATCCATTTTTTTTTTTAACTGTGGGAGTAAACCAGAGAAGCCAGAAAAAAAAAAAAACACTCAGACTTGGGGAGAATATAGAGGCAATTTAGATAGGGGCAATGTAGAGCAGCGTATTTTCCTTGAATCAATTTTTTTTAACTGTAGGAGCAAACCAGAGAAAAAAAACACTCTGACATGGGGAAAAAATAGGGGCGATTTAGAGCAGCCGATTCACCTTGAATCTTTTAAAAAAAAAAATTTTTTTTACTTTGGGAGACAACTAGAAAACCCAGAAAAAAAAAAAACCACTCGGACATAGGGAGAATATGTGGCAATTTAGATAGGGGCAATTTAGAGAAGCTTAAATCCTTGTTAACTGTAGGAGAAATCCAGAGAACCCAGAATAAAACCACTCGGACATAGGGAGAATATGGGGGCAATTTAGAGCAGCCGATTCACCTTGGATCCATGTCAACTGTGGGAGGAAACCACAGAACCCAGAATAATAGATAATGGATGGATGGATATATATATATATATATATATATATATAATATATAATATATATATATATATATTATATATATATGGGCAATTTAGTTAGGGGCAATTTAGAGCAGCCTATTCATCTTGAACCCATTTTTTTTTCACTGTTGGAGGAAAGCAGAGAACGGAGAAAAAACCCATTAGGACAAGGGGAAAATATGGGGCAAATTAGATAGGGGCAAATTAGTGCAGCCGATTCACCTTGAATTCATGTTCACTGTGGGAGGAAACCACGGAACCCAGAAAAAAAAATACACTCGGACACAGGGAGAATATGGAATGCACACTTTCCTCCGGGTTCTCCGGTTTCCTCCCACAGTCCAAAAACATGGATTCAAGATAAATCGAATGCTCTAAGTTGCCCCATATAGAGTGTGTGTGTGAGTGAATGTGTGCCCAGTGATAGATTGGCGCCCGAAATGTTCTCCCCTGGATGGACATGGGGAACCCCCCCACAACCCTAATAGAGTATAAAGCAAGAAGATAATGGATGGATGGATGGATATATATATATATGGGCAATTTAGTTAGGGGCAATTATAGGGGCAATTTAGAGCAGCCGATTCACCTTGAACCCATTTTTTTTTTCATTTGTTTCACTGTCATATATATATATATATATATATATAATATATATATGGGCAATTTAGTTAGGGGCAAGGGTGGCACGGTGGCTTAGTGGAATCCCCATCTGGGTGGAGTTTCCATGTTCTGCCCGTGTCCGTGTGGGTTTCCGCCGGGTTCTCCGGTTTCTCCAAGTTGCCCCATATAGAGTGTGTCTGTGTGAGGAGAGTGTGTGTCCAGTGATAGATTGGCGTCCTGTCCTGGGTGTATCTGCCCAGCGCCCGAAACGTTCTCCCCTGGATGGGCATGGGGAACCCCCCCCCCCTGCCTGACCGACCCTAGTAGAGGATAAAGGGGGAGATAATGGATGGATGGATGCTCGCTGCTGGTTGTATACTTATGGGTGGAGACAGTGAGACGTGAGAACGTGTAAAGCCTGATTACAGTAACTGTGCAGGTTCCACTCTGTGCAGATGAGTTGTGTTATTATTTTACCTGCGAGCTCGAGTGTGACGCGCCGTTAAACAAACCTCGAAACACGAAACGCAGCCCGCAGATATTACCTCATTATTCACTAAATCTATTTACTGCACTCTGCACTGAGAAACGTTCTCCAGCGGGTTCTTCAGCAGAACAGCCGCGCCACGGATTGAACTCCACGCCGGACGGTTTGGGAGGTTTGTGGACGGAGGTTCTGTAAAAGCAGAGGAACAATGCTTCAAAAACCTGGATTCAAGATAAATCGAATGCTCTAAATTGCCCCATATAGAGTGTGTATGTGTGAGTGAGTGTGTGTCCAGTGATAGATTGGCGTCCTGTCCTGGGTGTATCTGGTAATGTTCTCCCCTGGATGGACATGGGGAACCCCCCCGCGACCCTAATAGAGGATAAAGCAGAAGATAATGGATGGATGGATATATATATGGGCAATTTAGTTAGGGGCAATTTAGAGCAGCCGATTCACCTTGAATCCATTTTATTTTCACTGTTGGAGGAAAGCAGAGAACAGAGAAAAAAACCCATTAGGACACGGGGAGAATATGTGGCAATTTAGATAGGGGCAATTTAGAGCAGCTGATTCACCTTGAATCCTTGTTAACTGTGGGAGAAATCCAGAGAACCCAGAAGAAGAAAAAAACACTCGGCCACGGGAAGAATATGGAATGCACACTTTCCTCCCACAGTCCAATAACATGGATTCAAGGTAAATCAAATGCTCTAAATTGCCCCATATACCTCTTATTCGCTAAATCTATTTACTGCACTCTGCACTGAGAAACGTTCTCCAGCGGGTTCTTCAGCAGAACAGCCGCGCCACGGATTGAACTCCACGCCGGACGGTTTGGGAGGTTTGTGGACGGAGGTTCTATAAAATCAGAGGAACAATGAGCAGTGGACTCATCCATCCATCCATTAACTTCTGCTTTATCCTCTATTAGGGTCGCGGGGGGGGGGGGGTTCCTCATGCCCATCCAGGGGAGAACGTTTCGGGCGCTGGGCAGATACACCCAGGACAGGACACCAATCTATTAGAGGACACACACTCACTCACACAGACACACTCTATATGGGGCAATTTGGAGAACTCAATTGACTTGATCCATGTTTTTGGACTGTGGGAGGAACCCGGAGGAATCCCACGTGGACACGGGGAGAACATGGAAACTCCACCCAGATTGGGATTCGAACCTGGATCCCCAGTGCTGTCGCCCTCCTTTCATTCTTCTTCCACTTAATCCTCTACTAGGGTCGCGGGGGGTAGGGGGTGGTGGTCTCCTAGGTCCAAGGTTCTCCTAGGTTCCCTAGAAGAACGTTTTGGGTGCAACACCATCGCTAGACACAGACTCACTTACACAGGCACACTATATGGGGCAATCTAGAGCATTTAATTAACCGGAGAACCCGGAGGAAACCCACAGGGAGAACATGGAAACTCCACCCAGATTGGGATTCGAACCGGGAATCCCTAGAGCTGGAGAGGAGAACATGCTAAACCACTAAGCCACCATGCCGTCCGAGTGGTAAACTCTGACCTTCCTAAATTGGCGTCTTACTGCAGTCCTGTCTCCACAAATAAGCCACACAGTGCATTCCACGTTCGAATCCCAATCTGGGTGGAGTTTCCATGTTCACGTGGGTTTCCTCCTGGCTCTCCGGTTTCCTCCCACAGTCCAAAAACATGGATCAAGGTCAATTGAATTGTCCAAATTGCCCCATATAGAGTGTGTCTGTGTGAGTGAGTGTGTGTCCAGTGATAGATTGGCGCCCTGTCCTGGGTGTATCTGCCCAGCGCCCGAAACGTTCTCCCCTGGATGGGCATGGGGAACCCCCCCCCTCCCCCTGACCCTAGTAGAGGATAAAGCATAGTTGATGGGGGAGATGTACTCACACGCAGCATTGCTATTTAAACCACGCAGGTGGAAGGCAGGAAAATGGACTTTTATTGCAAGGACAAGATGTCCAACGTCTTTCTTTTGATCCCTGATGTCGTTTTCTTTTTTCCGAAGCTAAATTTAAGTTAGATTTCGCTCTCCCACCACGTAGAGAACGTAAAGCCAACGCAACCCCGATGTACCTCGCATTCAGGGACGGCTGAATGGACGCGCAGCATGGGCTGAATATGCGGACAGCGGGAGCAGCATACGGTCTGAATAAACAGTATCATTATACCAAGCTGTGCAGAAGAACCCCTCAAATTACACACGACAGTAAAGCATCATGACTAAAAGCATCCACATCCCGCGGGGTCACGACGACGGAGCCGCCGGAATAATCTGGAGATGGAAAAAGGGACGGGGATTTCACGTTACACGCACCACGCCGTTCAGAACGTTCCTCCAGTCGCTTCTTCTGGAGAAGAACGTGGTGCGATTATTAAAATACGCACCCATTTGGTCGCCGGTCGCGTCCAATCCACGTCTCCGAGCCATCCGGCGTGCAAACCTGGATCTGGAGAACATCCAGTGGACACCTGGGATTTGACCTCAGCCATACCAATCCTGCTACTGCTTAATCCTGTACTAGGGTCGTGGGGGGGTTCCCCATGCCCATCCAGGGGAGAACGTTTCGGGCGCTGGGCAGATACACCCAGGACAGGACACCAATACATCACTGGGCACACACTCACTCACACACACACTCTATATGGGGCAATTTGGAGAACTCAGTTGAACTTGCATCCATTATCTTCCGCTTTATCCTCTACTAGGGTCGTGGGGGTTCTCCATGCCCATCCAGGCGAGAACATTTGGGGCGCTGGGTAGATACACCCAGGACAGGGTGCCAATCTACCACTGGACACACACTCACTCACACACACACACTATATGGGGCAATTTGGAGAACACAATTGACTTGATCCATGTTTTTGGACTGTGGGAGAAAACCGGAGAACCCGGAGGAAACCCACGCGGACCCGAGGAGAACATGGAAACTCACCCAGATAGGGATTCGAACCGGGAATCCCTAGTGCTTAGAGGAGAACATGCTAAACCACTAAGCCACCGTCCCGTCCCAATTTGGAGAATTCAGTTGACCTTGATCCATGTTTTTGGACTGTGGGAGGAAAGCGGAGAACCCGGAGGCAACGCACGCTGACACGGGGAGAACATGGAAACTCCACCCAGATTGGGATTCGAACCGGGAATCCCTAGTGCTGAGAGGAGAACATGCTAAACATGCTATTTATTCCCCGTTAGGTAAATAAAGAAACATCCGACTTGCGTTATTTTTTTTTTATTGTAATGTTAGAACGTTCTGTAAACGCTGCACATTAATAACAAGCGTAAAGGTGAGTCTAAAAATAGCCGACCCCTGGCGGCGGGGCCGACGGAACCCTCTTCATTACGAGATTTAAGGTGAAGTACGTACGACTGGAATTCTAATAAGGAATTTGCTTTATTGATTCATCGCAGAGAACCATATTTCATTTTGTCGCATTTAAATATAAAACGTATGAAGATCGGGAGAACGTCCACACCGTCTTCGTATTGACCGTATGTGGACGTTCCCTGTGGACATTATTCCACTTCCAATAAGGACCTCTTCATTTAGAGGCTCCGCTTTAATTACCATCCAGGGGAATTCAAAAAGGGGTCACCCGGAAAATGGGCGGAGCTTCCTGGCCCAATAAATAAAGCTAGCAGGTGGTGGACGATGATTGGCCTGTACGGTTTCTATGGCGACGTGATGTCATGATCCTTATCGCAAACATTACGCGTGGAACGGTTTGCACGCCGGATGCTCCAAATTGCCCCTATGTAATGTGTGCGTCTGTAGAGTGTGTGTGCGTCTGCCTCTCGGTACCGGGGATCCAGGTTGGAATCCCAATCTGGGTGGAGTTTCCATGTTCTCCCCATGTCCACGTGGGTTTCCTCAGGGTTCTCCGGTTTCCTCCCACAGTCCAGAAACATGGATTCAAGGTGAATTGGATGCTCTAAAATGATGCTATATAGTGTGAGTAAGTCAGTGTGGGCCCAGCGATGGTGTGGCGCCCAAAACGTTCTCACCTGGATGGACATAGGGAACCCCCCCCCAATTTAAGGTTAATTGGCTGCTCTAAAATGCCCCATGTAGTGCGAGTCTGTGTGAGTGAGTGTGTGTCCAGTGATAGATTGGCGTCCTGTCCTGGGTGTTTCTGCCCAGCGCCCGAAACGTTCTCCCCTGGATGGGCATGGAGAACCCCCCCGCGACCCTGATAGAGGATAAAGCGGAAGATAATGAGATAAGATGAGACGTGTGGGATTGGTATGGCTGTGGTCAAATCCCAGGTTCGAATCCCAATCTGGGTGCAGTTTCAATGTTCTCCCCGTGTCCGTGTGGGTTTCCTCCGGGTTCTCCGGTTTCCTCCCACAGATAGATTGGCATCCTGTCCTGGGTGTATCTGCCCAGCGCCCGAAACGTTCTCCCCTGGATGGGCATAGAGAACCCCCCCCCCCCCACGACCCTAGTAGAGGATAAAGCGGAAGATAATGGATCAAGGTTAATTGAATTCTCCAAATTGCCCCATATAGAGTGTGTATGTGTGAGTGAGTGAGTGAGTGTGTGTGTGTGTGTGTGTGTACCCAGTGATGTATTGGTGTCCTGACCTGGGTGTATCTGCCCAGCGCCCCAAACGTTCTCCCTGAATGGGCATGGGGAACCCCCATGACCCTAGTACAGGATTAAGCAGTAGCAGGATTGGTATGGGTATGGTCAAATCCAAGGTTTCGAATCCCAATCTGGGTGCAGTTCCAATGTTCTCCCCGTGTCCACTGGGTGTTCTCCAGGTCCAGGTTTGCACGCCGGATGGCTCGGAGACGTGGATTGGACGCGACCGGGGACCGAATGGGTGCGTATTTTAATAATCGCACCACGTTCTTCTCCAGAAGAAGCGACTGGAGGAACGTTCTGAACGGCGTGGTGCGTGTAACGTGAAATCCCCGTCCCTTTTTCAATCTCCAGATTATTCCGGCGGCTCCGTCGTCGTGACCCCGCGGGATGTGTAGACCCTAGTAGAACCTAGTAGAGGATAAAGCGGAAGATGATAGATATATGGAATAAATAGTGGTTGGCATGTTCTCCTCTCAGCGCTAGGGATTCCAGGTTCGAATCCTAATCTGGGTGGAATTTCCATGTTCGTGTCCTCGTGGGTTTCCTCCGGGTTCTCCGCTTTCCTCCCACAGTCCAAAAACATGGATCAAGATCAAGTGAGTTCTCCAAATTGCCCCATATAGAGTGTGTGTGTCTGTGTGAGTGAGTGTGTGTCCAGTACTGGGTGTATCTGCCCATCTTCCCATACGGAACCCCTCCCTCGTGACTAATAGAACAAATGAATGAACGTTCGTCCAAGTTCTGACTTTGGAGTCCCGTCCGCGTCTCCGATTGCCAGCGGGGACGCTGTGGACACACTCCGGCTCGTTTCCAAACAGCCAATTAGCATTCTGGTAACAGCGACAGAGAAGGTGGCAGTAGCCGGAACCAATTTGCCGGATGTGATGACTAAAAGGGACAAACGCGCTGACGTGTCTCGCCGTGTTCCCTGTCCATCCGTCCACGGCGGCTGAGTGAAAGTCATCACCGCGGGGGACGCTGGTCTTGTGTCAGTGCGAGTTAGCTGGGAAACAGATCTGGAGCCCGGGGGCCCGGGGCCCGAGGCGAGACGGAGGGAGACGGACGATGGGCCGAGACGGCCGGACGGATTGCTTTTTGTAACGTGACGATCACACGGCCCACGATTCCCCTCGCAGGAGGGGCCGGGGCTGAGCCAGCGGAACGCTGCCTTCCCCCGTGGAGAACAGGTTTAGGATGCTGCCAGCTGCCCACTGCCATCCTGTCTGCCAACTTCAGGTGTGTGTTTGCGCTGATGCCGGTCATACCTGACTTCAACCAGCAGGAGACACTGCCGTTATCGAGGCGCTCCACGCTGTGAGGACGTTTTAATTCAAGTGCATTCCATCCATTATCTTCCACTTTATCCTCTACTAGGGGGGGGTTCCTCATGTCCATCCAGGGGAGAACGTTTCGGGTGCTGGGTAGATACACCAATCTATCACTGGGCACACACTCACTCACACAGGCACTCTATATGGGGCAATTTGGAGAACTCAATTGACTTGCTCCATGTTTTTGGACTGTGGGAGGAAACCGTAGAACCCGGAGGAAACCCACGCCGACACGGGGAGAACATGGAAACTCCACCCAGATGGGGATTCGAACCGGGAATCCCTAGCGCTGAGAGAACATGCCAACCACTGAGCATGTTCTCTTTAATAATTGTAATCTTATAAATTATATTATATTATTATAATATTATAAATTATCCTAATATATATGATATAGGGCACGGTGGCTTAGTGGTTTAGCATGTTCTCCTCTCAGCTCTAGGGATTCCCGGTTCGAATCCCCATCTGGGTGGAGTTTCCATGTTCTCCCCGTGTCCGCGTGGGTTTCCTCCGGGTTCTCCGGTTTCCTCCCACAGTCCAAAAACATGGATCAAGGTCAATTGAGTTCTCCAAATTGCCCCATATAGAGTGTGTGTGTGAGTGAGTGAGTGTGTGTCCAGTTATAGATTGGTGTCCTGTCCTGGGTCTATCTGCCCAGCGCCCCAAACGTTCTCCCCTGGATGGGCATGGGGAACCCCCCCCACGACCCCAATAGAGGATAAAGCAGAAGATAATGAATGATATGATTTATAGAGATGGCATGCGAACAATGGCATGTGTATGTGTGTGTGTGTGTGTGTGTTTGTGTGTGTGTGTGTGTGTGTGTGTGTCATTCTTGTTTATTACATCAAACAATCTGTAAATGAATTTCATCGTGGCATTTACATTCAGCGAACGCAGTGATGTGCAAAGGTCCTCCCAGGGTTCCGTCCCCCACCCCCCCCCACCCCCCGGTGTTGGTTCTGGCCAGATAGGAGTCCAGATGGCGTCTTCGGATTCTCCCTTCTATCTGAGCCAGTGCAGAGCCGGTGTAGCGCCCCGAGGGTTCGAGCTCTGGATCCTGATCTCGTGACTCACTGCCGCTTCGGAGTGACAACCCGCCGCGCGGAACACGCGAATCACGGGGACGATTCCAGCACAAAGGACCGACGAGTATGACTGTCATGCCTCGGTCTAAATGCGTTCTACATGCCATGGATGTGTGTGTGTGT
>JAFMOC010000395.1:517500-534397 GCA_019802505.1 Corydoras sp. C115 | reverse complement strand
AACATCCAAGCAATCAATTTCCCCCCCCCCCCCCACCCCCCCAAAACCGCGTGCTGGTATTAATTCCTTTCCCCGGGGCCCCCCCCGTCACGTTTCCAAGTGGAACATCAGACCTTGGTTCGAGGGGGACACCCAAAGCACCCTAAACCAAGGAGGGTTTCAGGGGGCCCCCTCAGATTATCTCCCCGAAAAATACTTTTGAAAAGAAAAGGGCAGGAGGAGAGGCCCCGGGGGGATTTTCCCTTCTCCAGTTCAGGAAAAACCCTTTTTCAAAGAACCCCAAAAAGGGGGGAACCCGGTTTTTTCCTTTGAAACCCGATGAGTCATTTTTTTTTTTTTTTCCTTACTTTCCCCGGAAATGTTTCAGCATGAAATAAAAGGGGCCCTTTTGCAAAGGTGCTTTTATATCAGGAGGTAATTAAATGGAAGCTGTGAAAATCGAGTCAGAGAAATTTGGGAGGCCTTTTTTGTAAATTTTTCCCTTTTAAGCCAAATTTCACTTAAAAAATAGTTCACAACTGCCCCGGGGTGGCCCTAATGGGCTTTAAAATCAATTACCCGGGCCCGGGTGGTTGGGACAGGGGGGTTGGCACGGTCTCCCAAAAAACATTCTAGAAAGGACTGAAGTGATCTAATTTTTCCCACGTGCTTCAGAACCCAGGGGTGTGTTCTCAAAGGGGAAAAAACACACCGAGGGGCAGGAGCTGAGCACACCCCACCCGGGGGTGGGGGCCCGGGAGCAATTGGTTGGGTTGGGGGGCCTTCCCCCAAAGGGGACTTTTATCCCCTAGCACTTGGTTTTAGCCACCCTTTCCCCCCCCGGGGTAATGGAAAAGGTTTAAAAATTTAGAACCTTCTGATTGATAGCCCAACCCCTTAAAACACTGAGCTAGCACACGCCGGCAGCCGACACCCCTGCGTTCGAGCGTTATCTTGGCAGCTCTTTTCTAATAAGAGCTTCCGAATTCAATTAATAAACATCAGGTGCTTAGAAATGCTTCAAAGACTTTTCCTTCACTTTTATCTCCACTGATCTTAGAAAGTCTTATAAAATGTGTCGTGATTCATTAATTTACATGACCCTGCACAAACCTTTCCCACAATCCCGCCTTATCAGCTTTGACAGGCAGACAGGAGCCCAAAGTTCTTGGTTTTCTTTATCCAGCTTGTTTCTAACATGACGAGTTGCCGGTGTGGCATTGCTTTTCTTAATGAAACGCCTGCGACAGGTTTCCAAACGTCCTCCGACATCAGGGACGTGATCTGAGGTGATGCAGAGCGTGCGGTGGGCGTGGCGCGTTTGACGTTCAAACACATTGCCTCATCATTGCATTATTTTACAGCCTGTGCAATGCAGGTTGTGAAGCTCATCACTGAAAACTTCCTCTCCAGACGTCCAGAGTCAGACGTCCAGAGTCAGACGTCCAGAGTCAGACGTCCACAGTCAGACGTCCACAGTCAGACGTCCAGAGTCAGACGTCCACAGTCAGACGTCCACAGTCAGACGTCCAGAGTCAGACGTCCACAGTCAGACGTCCACAGTCAGACGTCAGTCGCTGTCTCGGTGTCCAACGCCACTGAGCGCTGAAACCAACTGAACCCTATTAAACCTGTCTGCATTTGCACAGAGAATGCAGATACATAGACTACACTAATGTGGGTTCTCCATTCACAGAAACATGGAGAACCTCATGGAGCAGCACAGTGAGGTGAGGTAGCTGCACCGCTCAAATAGTAACCCACCAAAGTCAGAGCACCACCTGGGTCCAAAGCAACTTACAAGTATCCCAACTTGATGGTTGGGGTCAGAACACAGGGACAGCACCCCCAAAGGGTTAATGGCCCTCACATTAACCTGTGAGGGTTAATGGCCTTGCTCCAGGGCCCCATAACTTCTTTGAACATGGGATTTGAACCCTCAACCTTTGTATTAAAAGCCCAAAGCCCTAACCACTGAGCTACCACATCCCATACGCCTACAGGCACACCTTTCCTGTTACGAAAGGAAAGACACACTGACCCCAAACCAGGCTGATTGATGGTGCGTGGTTGATGACTCGCTAAAATAAGGGCGTTAATGTTGAAAGTGGCGTGGGATGCTGACAGTAAGAGCATACTGCACCCAACAGAGTGTGTGTGATGGATTCATTATGTTTTAGTGTCTGTGTTTTACTTTCGATTTGGTTTTTGGATTTCTTCTTCGGTCCTGTTCCTCACACACAGCTGAGTTTCTGTTTCTCGTCTCGAATCACTGCGTTCACTTGTTCTCTCACCCCCTCTGCTGGGGTAAAAGCTCGGAGGCCTGTGGTAGAGACACAGCGGCTTAATCACGGCGCTGTACAATCAGAATGTTGTCATAACAGAAGCAGCCGCGCTGCACCGAGTCGGACTCGAGACGAGCAGCGCGCCGAGGCTTGTTCCAGCCTGAATGATTACAGGCTTTCAGCTCACACACACTCTTATCGACAGCAGCCCAGGTGTACACGTGTGTGTGTGTGTGTGTGTGTGTGTGTGTGTGCATGTCACATGCTTATTAAATTCATTTTCATTCACAGAGTTCTGTGTGTGCTTATGTATCTTGGAATGCCTGTGTGTGTGTGTGTGTGTGTGTGTGTGTGTGTGTGTGTGTGTGTGTGAGACTGTGTGTTGTATAGAATATTTTTGTGTGTGTCTGCGTGTGCTGTGTTTGTATTGTTTATGTGTGTGCTTTGTGTTGTGTGTGTGTATATGTGTGTCTGTGTGTGTATTGTTTATTATGTAGGTGTGTGTGTGTGCTTTTGTATATTTGTGTGTGCTGTATGTATACTGTGGGTTGTGTGTGTGTGTGTGTGTGTGTGGTGTATTATTTAGGTGTGTGTGACTGTGTGTTGTATAGAATATTTTTGTGTGCTGTGTGTGTGTATTGTTTATATGTGTGTGCTTTGTGTTGTGTGTGTATATGTGTGTCTGTGTGTGTATTGTTTATTATGTAGGTGTGTGTGTGTGCTTTTGAATATTTGTGTGTGCTGTATGTACAGTTGTGATCAAATTTATTCAACCCCCACTGAAATAAAGTGTTTTGGCCAGTTTTACATTGATTTGGATCATTTCAGTCATCTTATTTACAATTATATCAAAGAGGCACTTATAAATTAGACAAATATAACATAATATTTATGATGGAATAACCACAAATGTCTTTACTGTGCTCACATCATTATCAGTTTTATTCAACCCCCTAGTGACATTATTTTTTAGTACTTAGTACAACATCCTTTTCCAGTTATGACAGCTTTCAAGCGTGAAGCATAGCTTGACACAAGTGTCTTGCAGCGGCCTATGGGTATCTTAGCCCATTCTTCATGGGCAAAAGCCTCCAGTTCAGTCACATTCTTAGGCTTGCGCACTGCAACTGCCTTCTTTAGGTCCCACCAGAGGTTCTCAATTGGATTTAAGTCTGGTGATTGCGATGGCCACTCTAGAATGTTCCAGCCTTTCATGTTCAACCATGCTCTAGTGGACTTGGATGTGTGCTTCGGATCATTGTCCTGTTGGAAGGTCCAACGTCTCCCAAGCCGCAGGTTTGTGACTGACTCCATCACATTTTCCTCCAAGATCTCCTGGTACTGAAGGGAATTCATGGTACCCTGCACACGTTGAAGCTTCCTGTACCATTAGAAGCAAAACAGCCCAAAGCATAATTGACCCCCCGCCATGCTTCACAGTAGGCAAGGTGTTCTTTGTTCATAAGCCTGGTTCTTCCTCCTCCAAACATAGCGCTGGTCCATTGTCCCAAACAGTTCTAATTTAGTTTCATCTGACCACAGTACACTGTCCAAAACCTTTGTGGCTTGTCACATGACTTTTTGGCATACTGCAGTCGACTTTTCTTGTTCTTTGGAGTCAGCAAGGGGGTGCGCCTGGGAGTTCTGACATGGAGGTCTTCGTTATGCAGTGCGCGCCTTATTGTCTGAGCTGAAACTTCAGTGCCCACATCTGACAGGTCTTTTTTCAGTTCCTTAGCAGTCACGCGGGGATTTTTCTCCACATTACGCTTCAGGTAGCGCACAGCAGTCGCAGTCAGGATCTTCTTTCTGCCACGACCAGGTAACGTTTCCACTGTGCCCTTTAACTTGAACTTGCGAATGATACTTCCGATAGTGTCTCTTGGAATATTTAACAACTTCGCAATCCATTGCCATTCTTGTGAAGAGTAATAACCTCTTCTCTTGTCTTCTGGGACCATTCTCTTGCCTTCACCATGCTTGTAAACACACCAGTAGATGTCTAGAAGGAGCTGAGTATCACAGTCCTTTTAAATCTGCCTAATTGGTGCTTATCATGCTTGATTGCTGCTCGTTGACATCCACAGGTGTTTTCAATACCTGATTGAAAACACTGGAATGAACCTCTGTTCTTATGAGTGGTAGTTGTAAAGGGGTTGAATAATTGTGTCAATGAAGAAATCACAAAAAGGCCATTTAATACTTTATGACAAAAACAATTGATGCTATCTTAGTTGCATTTAGTTCTTTAACAAGTCCTTGTAAGATTTCATTATGAACACAATTACAAATGTGCACTGAATTCCATAAAACCCTTCGCAGCATTGGGGGTTGAATAAATTTGATCACAACTGTATACTGTGGGTTGTGTGTGTGTGTGTGTGTGGTGTATTGTATATTATTTAGGTGTGTGTGACTGTGTGTTGTATAGAATATTTTTGTGTTTTTTTAGGTGTGTGTGAGTGTGTGTATTTGCGTGTGTGTGTGTGTGTGTGTGTATTGTTTATTATGTAGGTGTGTGTGTGTGTGCTTTTGAATATTTGTGTGTGCTGTATGTGTACTGTGTGTTGTGCATTTGTGTGTGTGTGTATTGTTTATTATGCAGGTGTGTGTGTGTGTGCTTTTGAATATTTGTGTGTGCTGTATGTGTACTGTGTGTTGTGCATTTGTGTGTGTGTGTGTGGTGTATTGTTTATTATGTAGGTGTGTGTGTGTGTGTGTGTGTGTGTGTGTGTGCTTTTGAATATTTGTGTGTGCTGTATGTGTACTGTGTGTTGTGTATTTGTGTGTGTGTGGTGTATTGTTTATTATGTAGGTGTGTGTTTGTATGTGTGTGTGTGTGTGTGTGTTTGCTCAGCTGTCACCAGGCTCTACATTAACGTGGATTAGACTCTGATCTGCTTCACTTGAACAGGAGCTTAAAGAAACAGAGAGGGAGCAATTAAAGCGCGATGCACTCAGATAAAACACACGCCATCAAAACACTCATTAAGCTGAGTGGCTGCAGAGACGCGCTCCACTCTGCTTTCAACGTTCTGAGGTCTTAGAACGAACGAGCTCGCCTATAGTACTGGCTTTGTAAAGCCAAAAGGGCCTTAAGCATATACTGTACATCACTGGCGTCTCATCCAGAACACTGCCAGGGCACTACAGCGCAACATCACCACAGCAGCATCACCACCGCAACATCACCACCGCAGCATCACCACCGCAGCATCACCACCGCAGCATCACCACCGCAGCATCACCACAGCAGCATCACCACAGCAGCATCACCACCGCAACATCACCACCGCAGCATCACCACCGCAGCATCACCACCGCAACATCACCACAGCAACATCACCACAGCAACATCACCACAGCAGCATCACCATCACCACAGCAGCATCACCACAGCAACATCACCACAGCAACATCACCACAGCAACATCACCACAGCAACATCACCACCGCAACATCACCACCGCAACATCACCACCGCAGCATCACCACCGCAACATCACCATAGCAACGTCACCACAGCAGCGTCACCACAGCAACATCACCACAGCAACATCACCACAGCAACATCACCACAGCAACATCACCACAGCAACATCACCATAGCAACATCACCACAGCCACATCACCACAGCCACATCACCACAGCAACATCACCACAGCAGCATCACCACAGCAGCATCACCACAGCAACATCACCACAGCAACATCACCACAGCAACATCACCACCGCAACATCACCACAGCAACATCACCACCGCAACATCACCATAGCAACATCACCACAGCAGCGTCACCACCGCAGCATCACCACAGCAGCATCATCACAGCAACATCACCAC
The DNA here is from genome assembly GCA_019802505.1 of Corydoras sp. C115. Classification (NCBI taxonomy): domain Eukaryota; kingdom Metazoa; phylum Chordata; class Actinopteri; order Siluriformes; family Callichthyidae; genus Corydoras; species Corydoras sp. C115. The sequence continues at coordinate 528,288 of JAFMOC010000395.1, read as the reverse complement.
AGCAACATCACCACAGCAACATCACCACAGCAACATCACCACAACAACATCACCACAACAACATCACCACAACAACATCACCACAACAACATCACCACAACATCACCACAGCAACATCACCACAGCAACATCACCACAACAACATCACCACAACAACATCACCACAACATCACCACAGCAACATCACCACAGCAACATCACCACAGCAACATCACCACCGCAACATCACCACCGCAACATCACCACCGCAGCATCACCACCGCAACATCACCATAGCAACGTCACCACAGCAGCGTCACCACAGCAACATCACCACAGCAACATCACCACAGCAACATCACCACAGCAACATCACCACAGCAACATCACCACAGCAACATCACCACAGCAACATCACCACAGCAACATCACCACAGCAGCATCACCACAGCAGCATCACCACAGCAACATCACCACAGCAACATCACCATAGCAACATCACCACAGCAACATCACCACCGCAACATCACCACCGCAGCATCACCACCGCAACATCACCATAGCAACGTCACCACAGCAACATCACCACAGCAACATCACCACAGCAACATCACCACAGCAACATCACCACAGCAACATCACCACAACAACATCACCACCGCAGCAACATCACCACAGCAACATCACCAAAGCAACATCACCACAACATCACCACAGCAACATCACCACAGCAGCATCACCACCGCAGCAACATCACCACAGCAACATCACCAAAGCAACATCACCACAACATCACCACAGCAACATCACCACAGCAGCATCACCACAGCAACATCACCACAGCAGCATCACCACAGCAACATCACCACAGCAGCATCACCACAGCAACATCACCACAGCAGCATCACCACAGCAACATCACCACAGCAGCATCACCACAGCAGCATCACCACAGCAACATCACCACAGCAACATCACCACAGCAACATCACCACAGCAACATCACCACAGCAACATCACCACAGCAACATCACCACAGCAACATCACCACAACATCACCACAGCAACATCACCACAGCAACATCACCACAGCAACATCACCACAGCAACATCACCATAGCAACATCACCACAGCAACATCACCATAGCAACCAGAATTAATACCAGAACCCAGATTTTGATCGGATTAGTGTCTTTGCCGTCCTGCAAGGATGAAAATAGGCGCCTGATAACTACACAATCTGTACACGAGTGTTGTGCACTGTTACCACAACCCGGCTGCTTAAGGAGGAGGAGACCCCCCACTGAGGAATACTTACTTAAAAACCAACAACACCAAGGAATTTTTTCTTGCCTCTGGCACTTCGGCTTGGTCTTTGGGGGATCAGACTTAGAACACTATATCTGTATATATAAGTGTGTGTGTGTGTGTGTGTGTGTGTGTGTGTGTGTGTGTGTGTGTGTGTGTGTATTCCATATACCATTTCAGTGTTGTTTCGATTTCCGCAACATTTGACAGACTTACTCTTTAGGACCCTGCATTTCCATCCGGGGGAGATATATTCACAAGCAGCGTTGCTATTTAAACCACGCAGATATCCATCCATCCATTATCTTCCGCTTTATCCTCTATTAGGGTCGCGGGGGGGGGTTCCCCATGCCCATCCAGGGGAGAACGTTTCGGGCGCTGGGCAGATACACCCAGGACAGGACGCCAATCCATCGCTGGGCACACACTCACTCACACAGACACACTCTATATGGGGCAATTTGGAGAACTCAATTAACTTGATCCATGTTGTTGGACTGTGGAAGGAAACCGGAGAACCCGGAGGAAACCCAGGTGGACACGGGGAGAACGTGGAAACTCCACCCAGATGGGGATGCGAACCGGGAATCCCTAGTGCTGAGAGGAGAACATGCTAACCACTAAACCACCGTGCCCCACGCAGATATAAGGCACTCCTGCTCAGTGTAAGGAACCCTTATGGTAAAAGTATATAACACTTGTGTATCTCGAACTTCCTGTTGATGTAGCTGAATCCAGCGTTGCTTCTTTGTTCAATGCTTTAAAGACACCTTTATGTAAATCTTTTTTTCTTGGCAGCTTAACCCCCTCTTACCCCCCCCCCCCCCCCCCTCTTACACACACACCCCTTAAAAAAACAATAGTCTGGTGGCAGTTTTTTCAGATTTCGTGCCAGAATGTTTAATGCCAGCAGCTTTGAAGTCAATAAAAGACAAATAATGTGCTTTTTTAAAGCGTATAATGGCTTCCAGTTTCACTTCGGAATGCTTGATTAATTAAGAACAAGCTTTTGAAGTTTATTAAAGCAGCATTTTATATTTTTATAGTTTAAAAAAAAGACTTTCAAACAGCAGATTTGAAAAAAAAAAAAAAAGAAGCTTTAAACGAAGTGTTATTGGATCTCCTCATTAACGTACAGCGAGCTGATACATAACGTTACACTCTGCATTCATCATAAATAATTATTTACAAAGAATAAAATTACAGATTGGGAACCCCTGATGGGGTGAGCTGTGGCAGGGGTGTAGTGATGCCTGGAGGGGGGGGCAGTGTGTATTGTGTATGCATCTCGTTATCATTCATTCATTATCTTCTGCTTAATCCTCTACTGGCGGAGGGGGGGAGAGGAGGGGATGGGGGTGCATTGGGCAGATACAACCATTTTCTGCCCAGCTATCACTGGACAGACACACACACACACACACACACACACACACACACTATATTATACATCATGTTATTATTTAAACCAAACCTCTGCTTTAATTCTGGCTTTAATGAATAATCTGAATATCAATAATTATAAATGAGTGAATATCACTAATTAAACGCATTGATTGGATTGTTTGTAGTTTGTGTTATAATATGTTTTTGTGTGTGTGTCTGTGTGTGTGTCTGTGTGTGTGTCTGTGTGTGTGTGTGTGTGTGTGTGTATGTTCTGCGACTTTCTGACACCTTTGGCTTTTCATATGAGTCAGGCAGGGCAATGAGATGTCTTCATTACAACAAGCCAGAATTTTCTTTTCATGCCTGTGACACACAAATACACACCTCACACACACACACGCACACACACACACACATGCACACACACACCATTAAACTCAAGGTGCTTTTATAAGCTCGGCTTTCCACGCCGGTCTGTGTCATTATCATAACAGCAGAGAGGAGCTCGGCAATCAGCGCCCCCCGCTGTCTCCCACCGCGCTCCTCTTCCTCTCTGATTGAGCTCGGGGTTGCGTCCGACTGAAAACCCCACACACACTGATTCCGTTCGCTTTGTTAGGTTCCTTCCTTCCTTTCGCTCTAATGATCCAGCCGCATGCAGCTCACATCGGCTTCTGAGAAAACAATCTAATTAAAGCCGGCGCCGGGTCAGTTTTTCTGTTTGCACGTCCACCTGTAACGTCCGACGATGCGCTCTGGAAATGAATGGTCTTCCTCTGTTTGACTCGGTTCTCCATCCGAATCCTCCACCTGCTTTATATCAGAGAGAGAGTCAGTTAGAGGGTGCAGGCTTTAGAATCTGCACCATCACCTGCACCATCACCTGCACCATCATCTGCACCATCATCTGCACCATCACCTGCACCATCACCTGCACCATCACCTGCACCATCACCTGCACCATCACCTGCACCATCACCTGCACCATCACCTGCACCATCACCTGCACCATCACCTGCACCATCACCTGCACCATCACCTGCACCATCATCTGCACCATCATCTGCACCATCATCTGCACATCAGCTCGGGTTCTCCACCCAAAACACGCTTCAGCAAACGAGCATGCCAGTAGCACTATGTTGGTGTTGTTTTGTAGTCGGCGTCATATTTTTTATTCTCATGTTCGGTTCTCTGGTTCTAATCTGGATTTCTATGAATAAATAGATTTTAGAACCCCACAAGTTTAGATGATGGAGGAGCCTCTGATTTCCATCATTAACAAGGATTACCATAATTTATATAATCCCTTATAAACAAAAGCTGACACAACTACTGTAATCCCACATAAACACTGGTTGTCACACCTACTGTAATCCACAGTCCCTTACACAACAACTACTACTGTAATTTCTTAGCACTGGTTGCCACATTCACGGTGGCTTAGTGGTTTAGCATGTTCGCCTCTCAGCGCTAGGGATTCCCTGTTCGAATTTCCATCTGGGTGGAATTTCCATGTTCCCCGTGTCCGCGTGGGTTTCCTCCGGGTTCTCCGGTTTCCTCCCACAGTCCGAAAACATGGATCAAGTCAATTGAGTTCTCCAAATTGCCCCATATAGAGTGTGTCTGTGTGAGTGAGTGTGTGCCCAGCGATGGATTGGCGCCCTGTCCTGGGTGTATCTGCCCAGCGCCCGAGACGTTCTCCCCTGGATGGGCATGGGGAACCCCCCCCCCCCCCGCGACCCTAATATAGGATAAAGCGGAAGATAATGAATGAATGAATGGTTGCCACATTTTCAGTAATCCTGCATGAATAAAGGTTGCCACAACTACTGCAGTTATTTATAATCCCTCATGAGCAACGGTTGCTACAACTACTATAATCCCTCATAAACAACCATTTGTCACAATTTATATAATCCTTTATGAACCATTGTTCTTTCAACACCTACCATCCATAATGCCATGTAGTTAGCAATGGTTTGTTAACCAGCGCTGTTATTTCTAAATAAGTAACCAAACTTGCATCCACATTTAATCTTTAGGTTTATAAGAGATCAGCGGTGGAGGCAGAGATCTCACAAACGCTCCGATTATGAACGTAGACTTGAGAGACCAGAAATCTTTATATATCAAACTTTATTTATGAAGTTAAATGGGATTTTAGTGACTGACTCAGGTGTCCAGGTGATCTCTTTACCTTCATGATCATGGATGGTTCAGTGTGTGTGTGTGTGTGTGTGTGTGTGTGTGTGTGTGTGTGTATGAGAACAAGTGCATTAGCAGAAGGCCGTATGACTGATGATCTACCTTCATGCTTGTTAATGAAAAGCGTCTGCAGCACAGAGCTACACTGACCGTCTGATTTATGAACTGCTGCTGCTGGGCGTCATGATAAGCGTGGCAGCCGCACGCCTCCGAACACTCATGTATTAACCATACACTCCGTCCTGGACATGAACGACTTCTACACACACGTGTGTGTTCGCTTTATCATACAACACACCTTGCCGTTTGCGCTGTTTTTTTTTTTTGCGGACACCTTCATAACTAAAACTTTTTAACCTTGCACTGCATTAGTTGCACATCGATGCACTGCTCTCTTAATAACTCATAAAATAATTTTTAGTTTATATCCGTACAGTGCCATATTTGTACAGTTTCTCTTTTCAAACTTTTAACTTGGGGGGGGGGGGGGGGGTTCCCCATGCCCATCCAGGGGAGAACATTTCAGGTGCTGGGCAGATACACCCAGGACAGGACGCCAATCTATCGCTGGGTACACACTCACTCACACAATCACACTCTATATGGGGCAATTTGGAGAACTCAATTGACTTGATCCATGTTTTTGGACTGTGGGAGGAAACCGGAGAACCCGGAGGAAACCCACGCGGACACGGGGAGAACATGGAAACTCCATCAGGATGGGGATTCCCGGTTCGAAGGCGAACTAGTACTGAGAGGTGAACGTGCTAAACCACTAAGCCACCTTGTAAATATATATTTTATTTTATTTAATTTTATCTTTTTGCGGCGGCACGTTGTCTTAGTGGTTTAGCATGTTCTCCTCTCAGCAATAGGGATTCCCGGTTCGAATCCCCATCTGGGTGGAGTTTCCATGTTCTCCCCGTGTCCGCGTGGGTTTCCTTCGGGTTCTCCGGTTTCCTCCCACAGTCCAAAAACATGGATCAAGTCAATTGAGTTCTCCAAATTGCCCCATATAGAGTGTGTCTGTGTGAGTGAGTGTGTGCCCAGCGATGGATTGGCGCCCTGTCCTGGGTCTATCTGCCCAGCGCCTGAAATGTTCTCCCCTGGATGGGCATGGGGAACCCCCTCGTGACCCTAATATAGGATAAAGTGGAAGATAATGAATGAATGAATTTGGTTATTTGCATAACCATTTTGTAAATCCAGATTTTTTTTACTTTCTGTGGAGATGTGGGAAAAGAATTTCAGTGCTGGCTGTGCCGTGTATAACGCATGTAACAAATAAACTTGATTTGATTTGTTTTCAGGTTTTCTATTTATTTATATGTATTATTATTGTGTTTTTCATTTTGGTTTCCTGATCCCCGTGCTCTGTACAGGGTTTGGATGTTTGGACTCCTGCCCCGGTTTTGCAGTGAGTCACTGATGTGACGGATGAATTAAAATGGATCGAGTGACTAATTGGCCCAGTTTCTGTAGTTTAACACTTCAACACTTCAACATGAGTTGGATGTTGGATGATAAATTCCTCTCTCACATCCAGATTCCAAGCTTCCCATCTGATGATTGGCGACCAGCGTGCCTCCCGCGCCTAATTTGCTCACTTGCAGTTGATGAAATGTTGCCAGGTGTTTAATCCTGAGCTCCTCGGGAGTCGGCTCCTGCAGTCGGTTTGTGTTAATGAGGTTGGCGCGTCGCAAAACAAACAGTCTGCATTAAGCAGCGTTTAACTTTCAGTATTTCCTGTCTCATCGATTTATTATTCAGTTCTGACACACGCTTCATTTAGATACGAGCTCGCTGAACGAGAGCTTACCGATCAAAACCACTTCACATGTCCATCTGTGCGAAACAATGGTTGCCACGACGACTATAATCCCTCATAAACAATGTTTGCTGATGATCCATCCATTCCCTCCATTGGCTCCCTGTAGCGGCTGCATTCAGTACAAGTCACTGACTCTGGCCTACAGAACCATTTCTGGATCTTCCCCTCCTACCTTCACTCTATCTTTTCAAAATACACTCCGACTCGTTCACTTCGCTCCGGTGATGATCGCCACCTGGTGGTTCCACCTCACCGAGGAGCTGATTCTCACTCAGTGGCGTTCTCCACTGCAACATGGTGGAACGTTCTTCCCAACTCTGTCCGTAAGGCAGAATCACTGAAACGGTTTTAAGAAACTACTGAAGACGCATCTCTTTAACAAATACCTGTTGTAGAAAAATCATCTGTATGTAATAACTGTCTGCTGCTTAATCAGACACCACATGTGCAATATTTGATTCATTTCATTCCTGTAGGACTGTAAATAACTAAAATTAGATTTTTATTTTGTATATATAGATTTCTAACTGTATTTAAAAAGTTTTCCTAGTTTAAATCTCTTTAATGACTGGATAGCTTTTCACCCTCCTCTGTATCTGCTGCTGAGAAATGTGAATTTCCCCATTGTGGGACAAATAAAGGATTATCTTATCTTAAAAAAAAATAAAAAATAAAAATAAAAGGGGGGGGGGACGCAGCATCAAATAACAATCAGGTTTGATGAATTTACAGTATAGTTGGTTTTCTGCATAACTTCCATAATGTTCTCATTTGTAAGTCGCTTTGGATAAAAGCGTCTGCTGAAGGACTAAATGTAAATGTAAGTTACATTGTAGGTTCCGGTGCGCCGCAGAATGGCTGCACTGGTGAGAGCTCCGGTAAAACTCTACGTTTTCATTTTATGTTCTATGTTCTATGCGGGGGGGGGTCTATGTATTCTATGTGCACATGTACCAACATGGAGCACAAATGACAAATAAACTTGAAACTTGAAATGTAAATGTAATGGTTGCCACAATGGTCTATAATCCTATGTCAGTGTGTGTGTGTGTGTGTGGGGACTCAGGTGTGTATCAGGGACCTTCCATGTGGTCAGGTCCGAGTGAGGGGTTCTGCTCGGTTGTGGGTCGGACCCTAATGAATAACGATCATCTGGGTTTTGGTGATGTGTAATAAATAAATCTGCTCGTTCCTTTTTCTCACTCAATCCATCAGCAGGAAGTTCACTTCGATTTCCATCAGCGCGCCACACTCCAGAGCTCAGCACAACTGCAGAACAGGCCGTCCAAATGAAACAGCTTTGCATTATGCCCCCCCCCCCCCCCCCCAATATTATACTTTAAAATTTCCCAGTTCAATTTGACGCTCTCCTGTATCTGCAGCTCTCCATCCTCACCGAGGCTCACAGCCAAGAATCATGTCTGCTTTCAATTCACTGTTTCATGTTTCTCATTGAGGGAGGAGGGGGGGGGGTGATGTTGTAGTGGTTTTTACATCCTGATCTGGGTGGAGTTCTTATGTTCTCCCAGTGTCCAGGTTGGGTTTTCTGCTCCCACAGTCCAAAAATGGATTTAAGGTGAATTGGCTGCTCTACATTGCCCTTATGTAGTGTGTGAGTGTGAGTCCAGCCCGACATGTTCTTCCCTGGATGGGCATTAGGAAGAGGTCTTTGTATAAAGTGTATAAAGTTAAGTGTTTGGCCTTGAGAACGTCGTAATGAGAACGTCGTTTAGGGAACACAAGTGCCCACAATCCAAACTGGGACCAATCCTAGATGCACGACCACATGAGGGGTAGTGACCTGCCTCGTCCAAGGACACTTCAGCCATGGAATCAAAACTAATTGACTTTGTATGGCACGTCCTTTTGCCCGCCCCCCACGCAGGTCGTCTGACAGATTTGCATCTGCCTCTTTATTTCGGCCGCCCCAGACTCCCCGACCTGCAGAGAACCAACTGCTGCTTCATGTTCTGTTATATTATCCGGCCTCATCACGCGGACCGGCCGCGTCTCTATTACCGTCTTCCTGTCTTTAGCCTTTATTACCGTCCTCAGAAGCGTTTCCGTCGGCGTGATTGTGCGGGTACACCACTGTGCTTTGACCTCTATAACCACAGCGTACCGCCGCAAATGAAGCACATCACAGGAAAATTGTGTTTTGAAGACGGGGGTAGATTCGAGGGGTAATGCTGGCCTTTAAACATAAAGCAGGATTTCATTTGCACTTCAGTCACAATAGTGATCTGAATGTTGGGAGTTTAACAGAAGTAACTCTGCTTTAACACGGAGTGTGAAACGGGGGGGTATCAAACCGGGAGGTATGTAATCGGGTTTGGAACAGAGGGTTTGGAACATGTGATATGGAACAGAGGGTTTGGAACAGAGGGTCTGGAACATGTGATATGGAACAGAGGGTTTGGAACAGAGGGTCTGGAACATGGGGTATGTAACAGATTTTGGAACATACGGTATGGAACATGGGGTATGTAACAGGGGTTATAGAACAGAGGGTTTGGAACATAGGGTATGGAACAAGGGGTATGGAATAGGGGGTATGGAACAAGGGTTTGGAACATTTGATAAGTAACAAGGGGTTTGGAACAGCGGGTCTGGAACATGGGGTATGAAACGGGGTATGGAATAGAGGGTTTGGAACATGTGATATGTAACAGGGGGTTTAGAACATAGGGTATGGAAGAGGGGGTGTGGAACAGAGGGTTTGGAACGTGGGGTATGGAAAGGGGGGTATGGAATGTAGGGTATGGAACAAAGGTTTGGAACAGGGGGTATGGAACATGGGGTATGGAAAGGTGGGTATGGAACAGGGGGTTTGGAACGTAGGGTATGGAACAAAGGTTTGGACCATGGGGTATGGAACAGAGGATTTGGAACAAGGGGTATGGAACGTAGGGTTTGAAACAAGGGGTTTGGAACATGGGGTATGGAACAGGGGTTTGGAACAGGGGGTATGGAAAATGGGGTATGGAACAGGGGGTTTGGAGCATAGGGTATGTAATGGGGGTTTAGAACATAGGATATGGAAGAGGTGGAATGGAACAGGGGTATGTAATCGGGTGTGGAACCGGGGGGTGTGGAACTAGGGGTATGGAACAAGGGATATGGAAAATGGGGTATGGAACAGGGGGTTTGGAGTGTAGGGTATGTAATGGGGGTTTAGAACATAGAGTATGGAAGAGGTGGAATGGAACAGGGGTATGTAATCGGGTATGGAACCGGGAGGTGTGGAACTAGGGGTATGTCCCCTGGCCCTGGTTCCGCCCCCCCGCCTGTTCCTCGTGCTCATCTGAGGTCTCACATCTATCTAACGTGACGACGCTCTTTTCATTAGCTGCCGCCGCGGCGTGCGTTCATTCTGTGTAATGCGATAACGTCGCCGCTCTGGTGGAGGCAGCAGGCGCCGCTTATATTCTAATCCCCCAATAACACGGCGAGCGCCGTCGCCTCATTCCAGAGCTGCGTGTATTAAATAAAAAAGCCTCTGTGTGTTTCTCATTAAAGTAGGAAAGAGGATTTTAATAACGCTAAATGAAGAGCATCTAAAGGCAGGCGCCTGAGCGAGGGGTGGGGGGTGGGGGGTGGGGGGTAGGGGGGGGGCGAGGACGGCGCTCCGTCTCCCTTCAGCGGGGCGCTTTTATTTTGATATTTAATTGGCTTTTAAGTGCAGATTAAGATGGCGGTGATGAGGGGAGGGTTTTCTCATTTACAGTAATCACAGGCGGGACTGGATTTGAGGTTTGGGTTGGGTTCGGAGGCGCGTGCGGGGTAACAAACGTGGTCTCCGAGACGTGCGACTCAGACTTCCGTTACTTCTGTCCTCTTATGTCCTTAAGATCTATTAGGGTTCTCTGCTTCTGTCTCACTGAACGAGGCACGTACTGGTTCTCTGACCGTGAAGAGGGCGTGTCCTCGGCGTGTCCCAGTGTCCACAGTGTCCTCTGAAATTCATTCATTCATTCATTATCTCCCACTTTATCCTCTATTAGGGTCGCGGTGGGGTTCCCCATGCCCATCCCGGGGAGAACGTGTCGGGCGCTGGGCAGATAGACCCAGGACA